>WYDF02272218.1:0-31698 GCA_009867245.2 Adranes taylori | reverse complement strand
TTTTTCATTTTTTAAATATATAATTTTTCTTTTATTATTTGTACACTTGCATATTTCAGTTTATTAAAAGAAAAACTATAATATTTAATTTTTTATCAGAATTTTTAAGTAGCAATCGCAGCAACGCGCGATGGGTAAGCTAGTTCTGTAATAAAATATAGTCTTCGCAGTATCCATTGCATCAACATTTAAATAAATAATAATAATCTTTAATTATGAAAATTAAACACACTAAAGTATCTCAAGTAAAATTCCATGATAGGAAAATAAAATTTTTATTGCTGGTTAGGGTATGTCCACTGAAGTAATTAATAGAATTGGGTATAGGAAACCCTAGTCCAGTTTGTCAGCTATACGACAGGCCTATAAAAAATAGGGTGTTCAATTTAAAATAAACCCGATATTAGTTTGAATGTTCTAATAATGGAACTAAAATGTATAAACAGCGTGTATAATGATCTTTAATAATGAATCATTATGAACATTAACGGAATGATCTAGATTTATCAGACTTTTGATTCAAATGCTTAGGTAAATGTCTTTTCAAACTTGCCTTTTGTGTAGACTGATAATCACATTTGAACAGTTATTAGGTTTCTCGTTCGAATGCTTATGCCGTTTCAAATTAGCTTTATATCCAGCCTAGAATCGCATTCTGAACATTTATGTACAATTTTCAGCCGAATGTATACTCATGTGTTTCGTCAGATGATATTTGCATTTAGTCTGAACGTTTATGGAGTTTTTCACACGAATGTATACTGTTTCGTCAAATAATATTTGCTGTTGGTCAGGAAATTTCTTAGAATTAACTTGATCGTGTTAGTTCTAAGAAATTTCCTGGATATTTAATTATTTCCAGGATCTTATATTTTTAGAAAAATCGAAATAAGTCAGAATACTTTGTATTTACGTACAGGACACTCACATGAAACTTTCTAGCTCTCTAGTTTATTTTTTACGAACAATTTAAAATTGTGATTAAATTCAGGAGTCAGGAGAGAAAGGATCTTTGTACCAGACTGATGAAAACTCAACTGAAAAGACTCAGAGGTATCAGACTGAATAATGGCTTTATGTTGTTGTTTAGTTATGCTGTTATCTATTTAATTCGTAAAGAGACTTTTTTAGTCTACGAGCCCAGTCGCATATGAATTGTATCAAACAAATATATAATACAATTTTATTTTTCTGAATTAGTCTTCATTAAATTAATATAACTTAAAGATAGAGAAGTAAGTAAATTTGATACCCTGTAGACTTAACACTTAATCAACAGTATTTAATAGGAAATATAATTACAACAATTATAGAAAAACCAGCAAAAAGAAAATTGTGCCTGGCGCATATCAATCGGACCAAAAATTTATTTCTGAGTACTACAAGTTTTTTTTTAACTGCAGCAATTCGTTTTGGCATGGTGCCTACTAATATTTTACAGTACTGTGGTTGAAAATGGTTCTAAATTTCCTGAATCTTTATCTTTAATTCGGGGCTAGTGCCGACTGGAGTCTTTCGAAGTGCTTTCTGGGGATATATCAGTTTCTATGGGGGATATATCAGGACTGCTTGAAAGCCATTTCAACAAAGGAATATTCATTTCCTGTAAACAAGATGTTACAGTCTTAGCAGTATGGCAAGCTGCATCGTCCTATTGAAATATAAAACCCCCTTCTGGCATTTCAATTGTATTAATGGAAGGCAACAATTCTTCTTGCAAAATTGTCTTGTACTTTGCAGCATTGAAGGTTCCGTCAATGAAGAGAAGACGACCAACTCCTTGTGAGGACATACATCCCCATTCCATCACAGATGTCGGAAATTTAACCTTTCTTTTCAGGCAGTCGCTGTGATATTCTTCCCCTTGCAGTCGTATAATTCTACTTCGTGTGTTACCATCACACAACTCGAACTTAGATTCGTTGCTCCATATGATTGAGTCCCATTGACGTTTCACCCAGTTTTTGTGCTCTTTCGCCCACAAAAGTCTGTCAATTAAATACAGCGTTTATGCAACAAGAAAGGAGATACCTTGAGAATGAGACGCTCACATTCCAAAGTACTTTACCTTAGCTGAATGTATTCAGTATTAAACAACTGAATACATTCAAAAATCAATTATTAAATAGTAGAATATCTGGAAAATCTGGGTTACGATCCCTGATAACTTCTGATCCTTAATATTTCACAATATTCATATATTAATTATTTAGGAAAAATGACGTATCTTTATTATTTTAGATGTAATATAAAAAGAATGATTAATTGCAATAAATTGAATTATATTGTTAGCATTAGTGTAGTGTGTTTAACTCAACCCACGTCAATCAAACGGTGCACCACAATAATTAGATTAAGTTCTAGTTAAGAGCCAACAAGAGTAATAATTTAAATTACCATTTTGTTCACATGTGAAGGATGACATCAATATGAGAGAAAACATTAATAGCCTCGCGAATAATGAACAGCACAATTTGATTCAAATCAAATTGTGCCAAAACAACTTATACCAACATAGACGATTGTAGAGCTCCTTGTACAGATAATAAATCAATGTGTAGTTGAAGAAGTTTAGCTCACCTAGTAACACTGCTATCGATGGCTCTAAATGCAGAAAGGTATAAGCAGACACATGTATCAAGCAACAGAGGGATAACAAGATACAGTTTAATTGGCTGTTCACAAATCTTTCAGGATTGTTTCGCTTTGTAACATCAGATCGCTCCACAAATCTATATTATGTTTCTAATTGACGAATAAAACAAAATCCCCCAAAAATAAAAAATATCACATCGCCTCCACCATACTTGTCACATTTTTTTTTGGTACGTGAACGTGCGGAGAGGTGAGATTCGTTTAGGTTTGGAACGAACCTAACCTTTCAATTAGATATTGGGATCGCACGAACCGTGGGGAATTACTACGGAGCTCGTAACAGCTCATAATTTAACGGAAGGACGTAGCTCGTAATGTTGACTGGTAGGGTTGAAACTGATGGCTTAAAGACCGGTATCAGCAATCTATAGGATCTAAAGCACTATTTTTCATATGAACAAATTAAAACATGAACTACTTTAAGGTTGTGTATTGGAAATTAGAAAAATATAATATCAAATTCAATGAAATATAGTCAATAAATCAGCGTAGAAAATCAGAAATAATGATTTGTTAATATTCAATAAAATGGAATAAAGTGCAAGAAATTAATTACGTCAGTATCATAAATTAATGAAATAAATGTGAATAATTAGATGCGCTACAAATTTAGTTCAATAAAATGAATTGAACAACAAAATACTTACATGTGAGTAGCCATCTCCAAATGTAAACATTCGGTTTATACAGCATTCAACAATAAAACCTAGCTTCTCGTACTTTTATATGCCACTCGCGAACCTTTCTGGCTTATCTAAGAACACTGTTTGAATAAACTTTACTAATCAATACTCCTATGTAATTCAGTACAATCTACTTACTAATTATTAATTTATGTATTCATTACTTTTAAAATTTACTACTACTTTAGAAGCTACTAGTAGTTAGAGTCTTTCAGTACCGCATCGGGCAGAGATTGTGCTTGAAATTTTTTATTCTCGAATTCACTTTCAACTGGCCTCTGTTTGCTTGTGTCAGAGGTTTTATTACTTTCTCATCTAGTACTACCATAACTAATATCAGTGACCCTTGCTAGGTTTCCCCTACTATTCGACGCTACAGCGTATTTAACGTAACGACCAAAATTCTACTCTTTCTTTAATTACTGATGTCGTAATTGATATTTGTCTAATCAACTTTGCTTTCTTTAGTCACACCAATCAAATCTATGCCTGCTAATAACATCACCGTACGCTATGCCCTTTGTCGATTCTATAACCAATCAGGGTCGTCCCTTGCTACCATAAATTTATGTAATTTAACATCATCGAAGTGTTTTTAGCCGTCGGCAGAAATAATGCGTTTCTTTCTGTTGTCATAGAAATTTTATATTTTACTAACATCTAACATCTAAGGGTTCTCAATGTTTTAAAGTTTAAATGATATTCTAAGTGTTAAATAACTTTTGCAATTTAGCAAATACATTGTATAGCAACCAAAATACTTAAACCACTAAACATTTCAAATAATCTAGCCATCTAAATTAGATGACTATTAATTGTACAAAAAGTATATACAATAGAACTAAACTAAAACTATGGGAAATCTCATCGTTACACTATCTTACCTTGCAACCAGAAACAATTTCATGTGCTTTAGAACCTGCAGTTTTACACCCAAATGTCTGTATAAATCAATGTTTTCAATATCTGGTCCGTAATTTGTACCACTCGGCATACAGAATATACAATTCGGTGATGTCATAGTGCTAGAACTAGAACCGGTTGAAATAAATTGCTGGAATTGAAAAGATATGCCGTTGTCTTCAGATAAAAGCATAATTAATAGAAAAGGGTTTTGAGTATAAAAAGAACAAAACTGTAGTGGCATAAATTAACTGCTGGACAGTGGGCACTATAAAACAGCGAAGACTCAAATATCGTTTCCTGCATATCTTATCCTTAGAACCAGAAAATAACAGATTAGTTATCTAGGTAACCTCTTCATGTATTGATTAGGAATTACGTGTGTAAAGCTTTACAGGAAAGCAGTCTGTTATTGCCATAATCGAAACCAACATCGGAAACGGATGAAGTGAACCTAGATAAAGTCATTAAAACTTATAAAAGCGAGTTATGTATGATATTCAGCGTGACCGCAAAATAAATAGAACATAAATGTAGAAAGAATCTTTAATAATTTCAAATCCGCCTACATCTAACAAATATTTGCGAAGCCTCAAGCGTGCAAAGTGCTTTTCGGTCAAAAAGCGGACCAAGGGAGAGAAAGAACAGCAGACATAGTTGCTGTACACATATATGTATGCCTGTTATGTACGACAGCTGGGATACGATCGACGTGCGCTTCTCAACTTCGGAATCGTTTTTAGTTTGTTAGCCACGATGCTGCCTCGATATCTCGAGGCATTTCGAGACCCATAACAACAACGACCTTTTAAAGATTATCGAATCGATTTTAATGGTATAGTTTTGTGGAGAGAATTTAAATTTTAGAAAATATATTAGATATGCTAGTAGAATATATATGTAGAAGTTTTTAGCGAATAGTTGCACAAAGAAGATAAAATTACAATTAGCCATAACTCGCGGCTCTCAATTTTATTCGATTTATATAACGTTTATTAAGTTTGATGAGTAAACGTAGTTTTTGCTCTTATGAAATTAACAAATCTTAATCCTGCTCAACAGTGCAGTAGAGACCATGCATAAAACAATTATTATTTCTTGAAACAATGGAATGAAAACATTACGATATAGATTGATACGTCATTACGTCAAGGTTGATATAGAATGAAAACATTACAATAAAGGCATTTTCAACTAAATGTCAAAACAGTAAACAAGACGCCATTTTTAAGGAAATGCTTTCTAAAACGTGTAAAATTATAAGGTTGAAGCAAAAAGACTAAAAAATAAAAACCGCGAACTCAAAGAACTCACCGCAAGGATAGTAACGGTACTCGAAGAGGACGAGTAGCAATAATCTTAAAATTAAAGTATTGTGCTCGTGAAGTGACAGTGGATATAAAAAAATGGTGAAGCAATCGGAATCGACATTAGCATAGGTGGAGAGAAAATTATTTTTGTGTCAGTGTATGTGAGACCTCAGTCTGCGTCCTTGGAAAAAGACCTATGCACAATCCTGCAACATGGAAAGACAATAGCAGGGTGTGGGAGAGGAGATGCAAATCGCCCCTCTTGGAACTCTAGACGGTAACAAAAGACGGTGCTAGATCAATTCACAAATTTTGTAAGAAATTTGTGTAAATTTGTGTAAAAATGTACACAAGAAGTAAATAATAGATTCATTACAAACCTAGAAAGATTTCATATAGATTTTGCCACTGTCAAAAAATATGTCGAAACATTAAATTCAAAGAAAGACCCTGGAGAAGATGGCTTTTTCAATAGAATCTTAAAAGTGTTTCAAATCAACGTACTGCACTACAGCATGGAAATAAGTCACTTGCCTCAAAAATGGAAGAAAGCAGTTAAAATTACAATACCGAAAAAAGATAAGAATCAATTTCTTCCATAGAACAGAGGAGCAATAAGCCTATTCAACGGGTTGAGCAAGATATTTGAATCCAAAATCAAAGACAGTTTTAGACAATATCTGGCGGTCGTGCAACAAACAGCAATAATAAAATCAATGCTCTACCACGCGACAGAAAGAGGTATGGATACGTAAGATTATGGGACATAGAAAAGACTTATGACAGTGTCTGGAGGTAAGAGCTAATCTATAAACTCGCAATATTAAAAACTTACAAATTTATTTTTAGAACTTCGCTTTTTCCAAATAAAATTCAATGCTGGGTTCTCCCCTTTCTCCAATACTGTTCAACGTTTTCGTAATTGACATCTATTGACATCCACAATCCACAGAACTCACAAGCAAAACATTGACTGGCCTGGTGCATGAAAGAACTTGAAAAGACATATTACGAAATATGGAAGATCAAAATGAATTTTCAAAAACAAAACAGAAGTAATCAGATAACAAGGAAGCAAAGCGGAGAGAGATGTATCCAGTGTAAGAAAAGCATTATAAAAATTAAACATAGTAGCCTATACTTAGCCATTACATACGATCGAAATATGAACTTTATGAGTTATCTCAAGAAAAGAGAAGCTATCGCCATAGAAGTTCTACTGGTTGCTGAACAGAGACAGAAAAATTCCAGTTATAGACAGGAAAATAATATTTCAGTTGCTCTACGGAAATGAAATCGGGGTACACAGATCCGAGAGAGCAAGAGGAAGAATCTTAGTAGCTCAACAAAGTTATTGAGAAAAGTAATGAGCGCTATATGGTATCGAATGCTAACGTCAGATGATGCTGTGGATCTAATGAAATAGCCAGACAACGACGGAATACATGATAAATAGGGTAAAAGTCATCAAAAGCACCACTGATGGACAGATTAAGCACAAACAACATCGGTGTTCCACGCTGTGAACATCAAGCACAGGAAGTACCCTATCAATTGGGTACCATTTTCTCTTTTCCATTTTAATTTAAATTTGGCTGGAAGTGTTGATCCGAGTACACTTTCGGGAAATACTTTATCGGAAGACTATTTTTTCAGTTGATAAGTTTTAAAAGCCTGATTTAAACGTGTATGGCAAAACAAAAACAATAACTGTGCATGAATTTGATTTAACAGATATGGCTCCAAGTATAAAATCGTGTTATAAATCAAAACCTAATCAATGATGACATCATGTACTTAGCACATTATATTGCGTTTATTGACGCGTGAGCGTTGATCAATCGTATCTGTTCACTACATGCATTTGTGCATCTTTCAATTTAGATCCATATGATATATGTATAACTGTTTTCCAGTGACCTTTATCGTTTAGTTAAACCCATGCAAGCGCTGGTCGTAAATAATTGACTTGAACTTTATGTCTAGCTTTTTCTTCATATATATACACTATATACTTGTAGCTATCAACAAATCAGACTCTTCTACATTATGCTAAATTCGATAAAGAAAATTTATTACAGGAATATTTTGACATACGCCTTTGAAATATGTGCAACGTAATTATTCGCGGGAAAGATTTCAACTCTAGAACCCTAGGTAGACTGTGCCTTAACTCTTTCAGTCACGGATTTTTAAGACCTTTTAAATACCCTATAAAATATACCCCATAAAACTAATAATTCAGATTCCTTTAGTGCTCTCGACAACTGATGCCTTGGCACTGTATCGAAAGCTAGTTCTGCTGAGAAGCTTATCCGTCACTTGGTGGATGCCAAAGATACGATCTTGAGTTGGACGACCCTTCCGAAATACAGCTTTTTCTTCTCCTAACTCTCTCTCCATTTTATTCCTGAGTTTCCACTCCAGAACTCTTGTATATACCTTGAAGGTAATATATGATAGGCACACTGCTCTAAAGTTCAAACCTTGGTTGTACCACCTATCTTGTGGATTGGGGTTACTATATACATTTCCCAAGCTGCAGCGAACTTGCAAGTTTCCCATGCCCTCCTGCATATTTTCCACATCCAATGAACAACCATGTCACCTTCCAGCTTTATCATGTCTGGTGCACTTTCATCTGCTCCTGCTGCCTTTCCTATCCTTATTTTTCAATGGCACTCTGCACTTCAATATAATTTATCCCTCCCCCTCCAAACCTTCCCCTTCTTTCATGTCACCTTCTGTTAGTTCCTCTTGTTGTTCGATCGTGAAAACTACTTGTTAGTGAACATAGTAGAAAAATTAGTAAAATTTGTAAAGCTGATCAATGTTTAGAAGCTAAAACATAACCTCACAATGCCATTTTTTATATATTTTGTAACCTACTCTTTGGAACGAATGATGCTGCATCTGTTGTTATTTATTGTAACTAAGTCCGTCCACTAGACAAGACACGGCGACTCGAAGTGCTCCTGACACCGTACTTCTACACTAACTTATGAAAGTTGCTATTCTCTGTAGAGGACACGGTGACCGAAAGGGTTAATCCTATTGAAACACAACTTGAGTACCTTCAGAACTGTGTTCTTGGACCAAAAAGTATTCTTTTACACTTTTCGCCCTGTTTTAGTGCGTAAGACATTCATTTAGCAAGTTGTTTAAAATTTCTACCCAATCGTGTATAATACTTCCAAGGGTTGAACAAAACATGCATTTTATTAAATCCTTAACTTATATGTTCATCTAATAGTCTTCTACACATCCTAATCATTACATGGTTGCCTTGCCTTTTCAGATCCTTATAATTAATAATGTCCTACTTAACTCAGAAAGACTTTCCCACTTGATCGAGATTTCCAAGAATGCTTTCGAAGAAAAAAAAAAGAAATTATAAAGAAAAACCAAGAGAGGAAAACTGCCGGCCACTTAACTGCCAATCATTCTTCACTTCATGGAAGCGAATTTTATCCGGTTCGTTCGTTCGTATTTCTAATACAGCCCACGTTTAATCTTCTTATTTGCTAATGGTCGCGTTGTTTAGCGGTTCATTCAGACTGTCGACACACCATTAGCGTTTGTTGTGTCGTAGAGAACGTCGAGGAAAGTAAAACGACACATATAATTTTTTCCCATCATTATTGATTATTTGTTCACTAGGAATATTATTTTTGCAATTATCTGTTTCTTTCATAACAAGAATTATTCTGTTCTGTGTGGCGATCAACAGAAGTTCGGCGTAATTTGTATAAATTTAGTAGTTATTTATACCCTCTAACTGATCTATACCTCTAGTGGCTGACCTATACACTATTTTCACGCTACAATAGAAAACTTTGTAGATTTAAATTAACAATGGATTACAAACCAAACTTATACATATTGTTCCTTCCGAAATCAGTTAAAGAATTGATGAAAACATATTTATTTAACCATAATAAATTATATTTGCTCTGATAAATATTTTAAATCAATTAGCAGACATAATTACTACAAACAAATATTTACAACAGACATTTAGAACAAAATACATAAAGTAAGTATTTTTATCGTCCGTTAAAACTTTTAATCGAAAAAGAAAATATATAGGACACTCTCTAATTTATTATTACAGCTGTCAGAGAGTAATGTGTCGTTGAGTGCCTAAAACTAACGGACTACATTATGTGCAATTTAAGAAACGTCACATCTACAAAAATAATCTATTGAATGAATGTTATACAAATAATTGTATACTGAAGTATGTTTATAATTATAGCTGCGCCAACAAAGCATATGTGAATGTCGAAACAATTAGCAAGGAAGTGGATTACGTGACACCAACAGATAAATATCGTACAGGACTTGCTTGATGACTCAGCAAAATCGAAGAGTAATTAATTCTCAAAGTTTTTGATAAGAATTTTTACAGGCTGATTAGTCCAACAAAAATTAATTTAACAAATGAATTTAATAAGGATCAATTAACAAATAATGTAAATATAAATTGTCAAATAAAATCACATCTCTTTAGAAGATAATATGGTGCGAAATTATGTAGATACATACAACGAATGCCGATGCCGCCAATATACGCGGGAGAGAATGTCAAAGGACGCCGTTTATGCGTTCTCAAGCCGCCTGCTGCACGAAAATACCGACAAGCATCGGAAGCTTTGTCCTAGATAGGTGTGTATATATTACGCCCCCGTCCCACATACAACTCACATGAACTTAGTCCCACGTGAACTTACTATAATACTAAGAGATCTGCCACTTTCTTGCTTACTCCTGTGAGTTCATGTATGAGTATTTTATGTTAGAACAAATCAGAATTAAACAAAGCAGTATAGTAGTCAAAAGCATAATTACAAACCTGCTTTAATAAGATCAAAATCTGTAACATAACAAAAGAATAAGATTGCGAAAATGCAACACTAGACCCAACAGTAAGCGTTGAGAGCATAAGAACTCGTTCGCGTGAGAGCAACTTACAACACTGCAATGATTATTATCAACAAACACATCCAAAAATGACTGCCTAAATAGAGCGAAAAAACTTATCTAGAGTACTATCAAACACCCTGTAAAAGTTCATATTTGGGAATGTTTCGATTTCGCAACTGGAGTCAACCTTAATGCCCACGGACAACCTTAAATTGTAAAAGTGTATTAAGAAAACTGCTAAGTTGGAATCTGTTTGAAAATAGTTTGGGTAAAACATTTCATGGTATACGAAAATGTATAGCTGAAATCAGGGAAAGTATTGTTTAAAGCAGAATTTCCAAACCTTTTTTGCGTCGAGCAGCCCGGGTTATAATTATATATTTTCAGCCCACATTTTTGTTGCATTCTTATGATAAAATAAACCACAATTTTTTAACGACATTTGAATGGGAAAATGCGAAAGGTCTTCCACTGGTTGGGAAGTCCTAATTTAAAGGTATTATATTGTACTGTAATAAAGTGAAATAGAATAATAATGGCATCGTATCATCCTATTTAATATAATAGAAATGTTATAAATATTCTTATGCTGAAAATATAAAATAAGACTGAAATAAACCAAAGTGTGGTTCCTGATCGAACAATATAAAATGTTTGCAGTAATTTCGCGCATCGACGATGCTGATACGATGTCATCATTTACTCTTCTAACGCATTGTGATTCCAATTTTGTTAATTAGCAGCAATTTTAGACTTTATCTGCTTTCATTTAAATATTAAAGCCAGTATTTATTCCAATTCATATTGTTTTTCAATAATTTATTAAGGAATTATAAGACATTTTGTTTCGGGACATTACTTAATTTATAAGGACTTGTTATTTATTGAAATTTCAATTTAATTTTCCTTTCCTTTTTAGTGCATTGATATTAAACGAATGGCGACCAAAATGGTAAAAAAATTATAGCTCTTGATTTACATCTTTATTTATAAAACAAAATAATTAAAATATAAATAAGGATTTGTTACTTTCTGAGGTACATATTGACCTCTAGTTTTTTTGGATATTTTCTATGATCTTTTGTTAGTTATCTTTTGTTAGGAAATATTCTAGTTATCTTTTGTCTCTAATTTTTTGGATATTTTCTATGAAAAAGGAAATATTTTTCTGTAGAAATTTTTAGTTTTTAATACTGAATGTACTTGAATGTCCCGTCCCGTCTTCTCCTCAAAAAACTTGTGTGAGCTACTGTTTTTGGCGTGGCTATTGTTATATCTATTAAGCAGTGGCTGGTTCCCCTCTCAAATGTTGGAGTATTTCCAACGTTGCACATAACAAGGCCTAGGGATGTTACCATTTCAACAACCTCTTTGCCTCTAGCCTCGACCTTTGTCTAAACTCCAAGCAAATGATCGTGCGTTGAAATCCTCAGCTACCAGAATTTCCCTGCTGGTTTGTTCAAGGTCTTCCAAAGCAGGACGAAAGACATAATGTGTTAAGTTCAGTGGAATGTTTTCTACCTTAGTTATTGTGAGACCTTGCTTTTCTCCTCCTTGGGTCGTGCGTTATTTCTATAATAAATAGATATGTGTATCTCCTTTTCGTTTACCTAAAATATGTAGCTGGTTGTTACCTTCCCACCTTTTATTCGGCTCACTTACTATTGTAACTTGTATTCCCATTTCTATTATGGCTTGGTGCAGTAGTTCATAAGTTAGATAGCATCCATTCGAATTTTTATTATTGCAAAAGTAGTTCTGTGGTTTTTGTCGCCAATCTCCACTCAGAGCACAATGAAGTAGTTACTTTATGGCCTGGTCTACTATTTACTGTTTCACACATTATCTTTCACAAATATCACATATATTTTTCACAGCGTCGCAGTTCTTGGTAGATAGATAAATCGATACAACCTTTATTGGCATAAAATAATAACAATAAGACAAACAATTGTAAAGATAAACAATCAATATTAAAATAATAACAAAACTTAATAATAACTCCAAGTACTTCATTAAATTTTCATTCCTTTCATATTACATAATCCACAATCTCCACCCAGGGAGAAGGTAAGGCTATACCTTCCATTATCCTCTATAGCTTCTTCTATCCTATATCGCTGCCTCACCTCAATCTCCTCTAATATACCCGACCTCCAATGACCACTTTTCATATTCACTTTCTCATCCCCTTTCCTATCTACCTTATCTTTACCAGTCTCTCTCTCTTTTGCTCACCTAATCATCAAGCTCCTTATACACTTCCACCCAATAGATGCTCTTCCTTTTCCCTTTCTATTTCTATTTTTCACTCACCCATTCTTCTTATCATTCTTATATCCCCCTCCTTTTCTTTCCATTCTATTTCCTATCTTACCACATTTTATATATTTCCATTTTGATTTTTTCCATTATCTCTAACTCTTTTCCCCCTTAACTCAACTTTACTCCACTGTTCCTCTAACTTCACTCAATCCCTTCATCCAATGGTTCTAACCAGTTTTAACCAATGGTTCCATATTTCCTTCTCGCTACCACATGCTCTACATTTTCTCACTCGCTCATGCCTTCAAGCTTGTTTCACCCTCTTCACTCCAATATCTAAAGCTTGCAATCTTTCTTTTCTCCCCCATATTTAAACGCTGTCTCAAATACTCAGCTATCCCTTCCTCTTCCCTTGTCCATATATAGTTACTATTATACCTATTATCACCTAACCCCCCATCCATCTGCTGTAGTTTCACATTCCTCATCCTTTCAATAACCTCATTTACCGTTTCATTACCTTCCATCATATTCTCAAACCATTTATTCGTCGACCATCCAATCCTCTTATTCACATTTTTCTACTCTTTATCCATTATATCACTTTCCTACTTCATCATTTCTTTCATATACACCTCCTTCACTAACCCACTCCCTTTATCATTCTAAACTTCCTCTCAAAGTTAACCATCTTTTCCACTCCATTTATCCAACACTTATATTTTCCTACTTCCTGAAGAACTATATCACTCGGCGTATTCCTAACTAATGCCGGCATCCTTTTCAAACAACCAACCTGCACTCTTCATACATCATAATGTTATTCACACATACTTCCATTATCCTAATTCTCATTCGCACTGATTCACCAAACTTTCTTTCCTATATCAACCTCATTCTTGCCTTCTTAGCACTTATTTTGACATGTTCATTACTCTATCCATTTTGACAATAAAATACTTATGATACTTTACTTTCTCTGTGCATATCTCCCCTACTTTAAATACATCCTTCCTAGATTCTCTCCATCCTTTCTTACGTATCATAACTTTAGTATTCTCTACGTTGATTTCTAAACACCTTTTATCTAAATACTTCTTCATCCTCTCAATTATTTCATTAATCTCATCCTTTCTATTCGACATACACACAATATAATCAGCACCAAATGCCCTTTACTTAATACCTATATTAAACAAACTGACGTTCAGAGGACATCCCTGCCTTATACTTATTTTTGTCTCGTACCATTCTGATACATTCCAATTCACTCTCATCCTAACTTTTGTTCCCTCATACAACTCTTATCATTCTTACCCTCGCTTCCGAAATCCCTACTTTCCTCATTCTCTCCCACAATTTCTCTATCACAATCCTGTCAAATGCCAGTTTTTGATCCACATAATAACAGGTACATTTTCTTCCTTACTGCGATCGCCTGGTTCATTACGAAATTTAATGTAATGAAATTTAATATCTGTTGTACTCTTCCCCTAAACAAACCCATTCTGTGTATCTGACAGTATTCCCTTTTCTTTCATTTCCTCTTGCAATCTCCTATTCATAACCCTCGTATACATTCTACATCATCCATCCAAAATCGTAATATCCCTATACGTATCCACATCTTCCACATCCAATCTTGGTCTTATGGTCTGCTAATGGAGTGAGTCTGCTTGAAGAAAGTGACGTGGCTCCGTATTATGTCAAGATGTCCAGTCCAATTATTATCGATTAATCAATTGAAAATAGATTTATAATTTAGTAATCATCAATTAAATTAATTAATTTAACAATTCGATTCAAATATAATAAAAGTTTAATTCCTTGAAGACACGAAAAAACAAATCGCGCGCAAAGCAAGAGTGCAAAAAAAAATGAAATAAAAAGCAAATAAAATAGAGAGAGACAAAATAGTGTCAAGAAACGGCATTGTAGTCGAAAAGACATCAACGTCGATAATATTTATGTATTGTTTCGCGATTAAGTTAGCTACGTGTTTTTATATATAGACTTTAAAGGTTTTCATTTCGCGCGTTTGGAGGGAGATTTTTTATGCATTTTTACGATCGACAACAAACAATTTTATGGCTTCCACAATTTCCTTATCGTTAGAAGTTGATGCATTTTCTAGATATTTTCTTAGCAAAGTTTGTAGATCTTTTCATTTCGGAGAAATTTTTTGTTTATAAGCCGCACGATTTTCACCCCTATGTTTTCAACGGTCGAAACTCCAACTCGTAATTGGTTTTTCGGTTCTATATTTTCCGAGAGCCTGCAGTAACCTGTTACTATTCCCGTCCGTATGGTTCCAATGGTATAATTGCCGATTTCTATTGGTTGTTTGTTGGTTCCATATATTCTAAGAACTTAAATGTATATCAAAAATATAAAAAAATATTTTAAATATTCTCTAGGCCAGCTGAAAAAGAGAATATGTTATAATAATGCTCAACATCATTCTAGCTAGAATATTTTACTGACAATTATCCACAAACTATAGGAATAGAATTGATGTACTGGGACGCATAAAATAAGAGAAAATACAACGAATCGTTAAAAAAAGGGATAATAAAATAACAATCGCCGGCGGACTTTGGAAAAAGAAAACAGATTAAATTTTATCGACAAACCTCGGCCATATCAAAATCCTGATGCTGTGAATCAAAGCGTACATAATTTTCCTTTCTCTCTCTTTCTCTCTCTTTCTCTCTCTCTCTCTCTCTCTCTCTCTCGCTGAACACATCATAACAGGAAAAAATATATAATCGCTTTATTATTGACCTCTATCAAATCAGCAGACCGATATATCCATTTTGGAGTATTGATATTTTAGACGAATCAGAATAAAAATTAAAGTTAATTAGTCTAATTCGCTTAACGTTTCAAAGTTTGTGTTTGAATAGGTTGAGGATATAGAGGTTTATGGAAACAGTAAATGCTGCAATTACAATGGTTTACAACCCATTCAGCTTATAAAAAAATCTCGAACATACATTATCCCTTAGTCTTAGTCTTAAGAGGGTAGCCTAAGAATTATCCGATCTGGTGCAAAAATGGAGGTTGTTGTTTTTTGCAAAGAATGTCTATGGTACAAAGAACCAACATTATAAAGCTTAATTTTAACGTTCGACGACATTTGACGTTGGTTAATATTTGTTTGACAGCCATCAAGAGTGAACGCTAAAAATTGGTCAGCGTTATGTGATACAAAACTTTCATTTGAAAGACTTGTATCACTTGTATCACATCTTCGTCTGCAACAGTAAAATATTGGGTGGCAGAGTTTAAACGAGGCTGTACGAGCTGCCAAAAAGAACATGCAGTGGCCGACCGAATGAAGTGACCGCCAGAAATGATGAACAAAATCCAACAAATGGTATTGGATGACCGTCGATTAAAAGTGCGCAAGCTAGCAGCGGATTCTGTTGTGCCACTATCGACTCATGTCATCAATCCCTGGTGTAATACTGGTCGCAAAATGCGTCAATCGCGTGGTCTATACGCTAATTAAACCAGGCACTGAGAGCATACGACGCATAATAGCGCTGATACTGACTGGCATCCTGACGAAAATTAATAATAATTAAATATACCTTCAAAAAAAAATTAAGTCCAAAGAGATGTTTCTCTTGCTTGTTTGTGCTGGTGTGCATTTATCGATTATAAATTCCTCAAAATTTATAATCTCGTTAATCTACCGCTACACACTCAGCAAAGCCCAGAATCACAATGTTTCCTCTTCTATTACAGAGTACAAGAGAAATGTGGTAGTTGATGTTAATAAGACAACAATGAATAAGATCTGAAGACCAATCTCCAGATTTAAAAACGCATTGACCTCATATTATGCAATCAAACATTTCTGGTGTCAAAAGTTTAACATCAGCCCAACAATCCATTATTTCACCAAACATATCCAAACCAACTAAATCTGTACCATAAAAGCTTCTCATAATAATATCATCCAGCAAATGACTCTTCACGTTGATGAATTTTTTTTCACGCTGATGAAAATTTATTTACTTAGGTATTTCAGTACAAAGAATATTTTTATGCTATCCACTTTGTTGTAACTAGCCATTAGATGGCCGTGCAGCACGCGGCCACAGGCCTCGGCAATGACAGAGGTGACCGCGGAAATGACGCGGCAATTAGACATGTCGCTGGCAGCGGCAAAACCGCGGCAATTAGACCATGTCGTTGGCCGCGCCAAAGCCGTGGCTATTAAACCATGTCGCTGGCCGCGGTAAAGCCGCGGAAATTAGGCTACGTCACTGGTTGCGGCCAAGCCGTGCAACTAGACCATGTCGCTGACCGCGACAATGCGAATTGCGCAGCTGTCGGCGCCGTGGCCAAATATGGGGACCAGGTGGGGGGGGCAAAACAACATTTGCCGGGACCGCTAGTCTTATATACGTGTTGGACTTATAATAGTTTTAGATCACTGTACCAAACGAAATATGTCATTTTCACATTTTCAAATGTTGAATACATGCACATGCACCTAGAATAGATTCTAAAATACTGAAATTTCCATGAGTTAAAGCTTAATCCAATTAAAAACAAATGTTATTTAACAAGTTCAATAAGGCAATGTCTGAGAATGCAGCATATATTTTTCATTTTCACTTAGCAAATGAATATTATTTAAACTGGTGAGGGTACATTCAGATTAACATCACATAATTCACCATGATATAATTACTGTTTAGTAATTAATTCATTCCTAAAACTAACAGGAGATATCTGGAGCATGGGAACCACGATTAATATACGCCCAAATGTCACTAAACAATATTTACTATATAAATTTATATTATATTCCAGACCAGTGGGGTTACCTGGAGGATAAGGAGGACGGTGATTATACTCCAAAATAATTCCACGAAAATATCTGAGTAAATTCATATTTAATGCATTTATGTTTAAAGCAATAGTAAGGAGAAAATTCTTATTTTATGTTGATATTACAGGATTTTATATTAATTATATTTTAGATTTATCGAAACCCCTTTAGTAAAGAAACCCTCTAGCCCAATGAATAAAGCAATCCTCTAGGAAAGTTATACATGTTTAAAAAACATCTTACATACATTAAGTAATTAAAATATTGATAACGCAAGGTGACATAGTTATTAAATTTTATATATAAGAAGGAAAACTAAGATATGTACAAATGCCAGTTGGCACGCGACACGAAAGATGTCATTAATTAAGAAATAAAATGTAAAAAAAAAATTCCGAAAGCAAGTTGTCGGTAAAGAAACGCCAGAGATTTTCCAGAAGTGAATGAACAGAGCTTATTTTTTAAATTGTTCTTCTGTCTGTACGTTCACTTAATCTATACATTGATCATGAAACTTTCATCTAAAAGCTTTGATCAAGCTTTCAGTAATAAAATATGTCTAATGCAAGATGCTTTGGTTAATAGCATATGTTTTCTTTCTTAAACTTCGTCTCAGTAGTTAAGTAGTATATTACTAAAATTAAGTACTCTGATTTGTTTATATTGTGTCGAAATAATGGAAAACGTTATGTAATGGAAAATCATAGAACATTCTTTAAAAAATATTCATGCTTGTCGACAAATTTATTTTAGAAAGCTCTATATAATATGAAATGGTTGTAGCAAGAATAGCATTACTTCCAAGAAACAAACGTAGATCAACAACAAGTTCTAATACCGCCACATTCAAATTGAAAGGTAAGAGAATGTCACAACAACTGAATTATTAAAACGTCAACGGAAACCAGACAAAGTGAAATGCTAAAATCTTATTTCGGAGTGTTCTGCACGTCGCAATAGAACGTATGCACTCTATGCTCTATGTGCTCAGCAAGATTACGTTTGGCTTAGAAGTTATGTGTAGTATTCAAAGATTTCTTGTGTTGTCCGTCCATTTGATTCAAATGTTAGAAATTGAATAAGAGGAAAGAGAAGATGAATAAAATATATATGTGAAATATATTGCCGCAGTTATATTTGTCCGTGACTGTATAGTGGGTGGGTTTTTGTACGAATTTATAATGAATTTATAAAGTTCACTTCAAATGATTAAACCCATCCGCCTATAAAGAGGGATCGAAGAAATATATTGTTTGATAGTTTATTTCTTTAATATAAATTAATTGCTAGCACTGAAATTAAATCGGGTTAGCAGCACACATAGCATAACAAAACTCCTACTCCAAGTCTGCCCTTTGCTGTAAGGGTGCACTTCTTATGAGTTCGCATGGCACCGCCTGATCCCGACTAGATTCGGCGCACCTTTACCAGACTTTTCACCAGATTTTTCACCAGACTTTTCACTGTCTTCCACTTCTCTGTCCCTCTCTATTTCATACCTACAAAGTGCAGGTGTGAGACTAATTCATACAAAAATATTTACTTATTACGCGGAATAACTACAACTAATTACGTGTTCCCATTTAATTTACGTACCAATGCCGAAGTGTATTAATTAATGAAAAGTATTTTAATTTAACTTCCCCAATTATTTAAATTGATAAACGAAAATGCTAAAGAACGAATTATAATGTAGAATTTTAGATATATAATGTAGATACAGTAAGATTTAATTACTGAGGATAATATTTTTCGTTACAATATTTTGTTTAAAGTTCATATCAGAAATGTTAAACTGTCATAATTAATTATTAAAAATTATTAGACTGATATTAAATTGCAAAAAAAGATTACACAAAATATGTTTTTTTTTTCACCTTTTTGGCTCGATAATAGCTCACGCAATTTTTTTGTTTTTAGCGTACTTAGTTAAAATAAATACTGGTAATATTAGAGTAACTTAGAACAGCGGGTGCTAAATCAAGAACCACGCAGCGTAACGTCTAAGTAATAAATCGTGTTTATTTGTAAAAATACTCAGTCTTATATATGAAAATAATATAACATGAATTATATATGAGAATTTCAAAATAAACAGGATTAATTGCGTTCACCATATATTTGAAACAAATAAATAAATATATAATGCAATCCTCGATTTGGATTTTAAGGCTAGTCCAGGTCAAGATTAAGCAACTCATATTTTCTTAATATCTATATGCGTACCATATCTTTATCCCTCAAATTCTTATTTACTTTATCCATCACCACCGGAATATTTCCAGACAAATAGAAACAAAGTTTGATCATTTCCATTTTTAAATCGAATGATAGAAATAATATTCGAAATGAAAGAGGAGTCAGTGTACGATAATGTATGGGTACTAAAAATTATACAACGAGGAACCAGGAACAGGGCCTTTTTTGAAAAAATATTACTCGGTTAACTTTGAAGTGAAAAATTGATTGACATAAACATGTAGTGAAATGTATGGCATTTCAGTTATGCTTGGAAAATAATGTCTGAGAGATGTTAACCGCCTTCATCCATGTACTCTTCCAATCTGTCTTTGAAGTTCTCCCACATTCTTTTCAATGTTTGCTGATCAATCAATTGGATCTCACGACGAATCGCATCATTAAGTTCCTCTAATGTACGGGGTTTGTTCACGCAAATCACACGAGTGCGTCCGAGCAGATCGACTCGTAACAACGCCCTTACCCTTTCCACATTTTCTGGCATCCTTACCGTCCGAACAGATTCAAGTGGTTTTTGTTTTCATCAACGGCCCTGTTGTTCTTAAGATTTCAAACCATGTCAAAAACGTTTTCCGGTTGAAGATCTCACCGTGTCACCCAATATTGAAATAACGCCGGAAAAAAAAAACGTTGGGTTGCCATCACTGACGCACCGGCTGTCACAAAACGCAACACGTGGTGTTGTATCGTATGCATCCATCGTACAGAACACGTACGCAAACACGCGGTGTTGTAAAGTCCACTGCTCCATTGCGACTGAATAACTGTCCATTGCTCCTTTGCGAGCCGTCAACGCTATCCTCCTCTCACCTGCCATTACCTAGTACAGTCCCAACCAAAAACGCTCAGTTCTTCGTGGTCACCTTGTACATAAGAAACCTTTATTGACATAAAAATAACATTACAAGAACTTTCAACATTCTATAGCTATAACTACAAAAAAAGAATTACCTATACCTTTCACCTATATTCTCCCTATACCTTTCATTCCTCCTCCCTAATACTCTTACCACCTTTCTTCACTCCAAACACCTTCACTCTAACGTCTCTAAATTCGCTAAACACCTTTCCTCACTACTCCAATTCATTCCCGTACCTGCATTCACTCAATGCTCCCACCTTTTCTCATCTCTTCCAGAAATCTTAGATATCCTCTCACTGTCATCCGTTCAAAACCTGTTTTCCCTTTCATGACTGCCATATCTAAATCGCGCAATGATTCTTTTCTTTTCATTCAAACAGCTATTCCGCGTTTCATTCTCCAGACTTTTCAGCCTTGCATTATTTTATGCGTTACTGATTTATATTATACATAAATATATTGCAACGTGGAGATTTATCTGGATTAGGTTGATGTAAAAGGATTGGGTATTAAGAAGTCACAGATAAGGTGAATACGTTAAAATGATTAGACGCCATAAAACGTTTAGCCTTCTAAATAACATTGTAGATAAGGGGACAGTCATCGGGTAACTTACTATAGATCTGTTTCATGATCAAAGTACAAAGATAAATATTAGTAATCGATTACACCTTATGCTTATTAATTACATCAGCTTAAAAAAATCAATTGTACATAGAAGCTATGCATTGGAACAAAGTCCATTGACCGATGTCACACAGGTGTTATATAAAATATTCTAGACTGCGCTAATGAAATACAAATTAATCATGGTGAAGAATATGCATATCGGATTTTGCAAGGGATCAGAAATGTATAAAAAGAATGCGGTTCTAGTAGAGGGAAAGTAATTTTTGACGTCCGCTGTAGGTCGTAATGTACGACTAAGTAGCGAAATAATAATCTGGAATAAAATCATATTAGGTTAATAATTAAATAAAAAATAAAGTTACTAAGTATTTAATTATGCATTCGTCTAATGTAGCGCGATACGTAGCATTAATATTTTTGGGAATAATTCAAATAAATTAACTTGAAGATAATTATGATGAATAAAGTAAAGTCGATCTTAATTAGTAACAGGTTTGTTGATCAAGGTAAAGCCACAAGAAATAAAATAAATAATTAAGATAATGGTGCGTTACTCTAAAATAATAAATAAAGAGTTTGTGTACAGCGGCAAAATCTGTAAGTACCTAATTTAACATTTCATTGATGTAACTGAACAAGTCATAAAGTCACTTTCAAGTGTTGATTTATTTTATTAATTGCAAATCGTTGACCACTTTATTTTACATAGGGGCATGTCATTAGATTGTAGGTAAACATTTTTAACGACCAGTACAATTTGATTAAGTTTAATAACTGTTTCATTTCTGCTGTCTGAATTGTTAAGACTTATGACTATCGTTAAGTATTGACTTTACCAGTAATTACTCAGCCAGAAAAGGCACAATTAGAAAATGGTACGTCCACCTTAGCGATAGTCCGGCATAGTGTTTTATTCTAAATTAACTGGGGGATTTAGAATAGATCATTTTTTTTTTAATTCAATTAATAACTTGGCTAGAAGTAGCTAAACTCAAGAGCTATTTTATAAAATAACAATGGAGTTCGGGTACCTATAATTGTGAGCAGGGGATTGTTACGTTTATCCATATAAAAGTCCTCTCTCACCCATGTCACGTTGGAGAGAACAACCCTCCGTCCTAAAAAATACGTGACAATATTCAATTTAACAAATTAAATTCAAATAAATTAAATCTTTAAATTTATTACACTTTCGTTAGTAAAAGTTTTTAAAAAACCACCACACGGCTACGAAACTATAATTATAGAAATATTTTATCCGTACCCTCAACTGGTGAATTTGAAAGTTATTCAATTAAATTTTATCTCTCTAATTACTTATTAAAAATGATTTAATGTAATTTGAACTTATAACCTATAGTAATAAAGTGAAACATAAAATACATATAACAGAATTAATGTCGATTATGATCGGCTATTAATGAAATTATTAACACATGAATATCACAACCTAATAATAGCAATGTCTATTAATCAGATTTAAGTATTAGGTATTAGTATAGAGATTTGTTACGGGAAAGCCGAACGTGTCTACATTTGATACGTCTATAAATATCTCTATATAATCAATGCATTATGTAAAATCCAATTATTTAAAATTAATTAGTTTCGTATATTTCAGAAATATTAGCAAATCCATTCTTTTATACAGCCCGTTTCTAAATGTTAAACATAAACTTACTAGCCTAAAATAAAGTAGTAACTCAAAACAAAGTTTACGATTCTGTTTTAAAATAGGCCAAACCAAATGATCTTCTGGTTTCTGTGAATAAAACAATTTATAAGTTTTCGAAAACTAGAGTGTCTATCAATTGTTTATGTTTTATTTAACTTTCATTGTTTCCTAAAACATTTTAAAAGGTTCTCTTAAATGAGTAAAGTTCTTAAAGATTTTTACAGAATTTTTACTTCTTTTAAACCAGGATCTGATTTAGTTATTATCTTCTTTGCATAATCACCATACTTCTTTTCTTATTTCTTTGTATCAGAGTACTAATTTAGTTGCTTATACAGCACATATATCGATATTTATAGGTAAACAGATGTAATACGCAATAACAATGTAATATAATATTCTTTATTGGTCTTAGTTCTTATAATACACAGTACGACTATATTCGCGATTTTAATTGCCTGGCATTTCTTGTTGAAGCTAATTAGAATTCAAAAGTTTGTTTGGATGATCCATACTATTCCATTAAAATGGTTAAGATAAAAGAGTAACGAAGTAGGTATAAAATGAATTGTTAAAATTGTTCTTCGGTCTTGAGGATGACTATGGACGAAACTTATACGACTCGTCAATATTCGAATGTACAGATGGTGTTCCTGGTTCGGACATATGTACGAAACGTCTGTTTATTGTTGAACATAATGGGGATATTGTCCATCCATTTAGTAGGATCAAAGATGTGAATGAATATATGGAATTTTATTCGCACCCGCCAAAGTAATATCTGAAGAGGCGCGATATTGATCTTCACGAGTCACATGATAAAGCCATCGAGTCACAGAATCGGCGAACCAGGTATTGTAGATGGATCTTGTAGAATGGGCTATCTTGGCAGTGGGATTGCCGCGAGTAAATTTACCAAAAGGCGCGATTTCCATGGACGACTTAGTTGATGGATCTCTTTGGAGTTGTTTTATTAATCACATTCTCGTTGGTTTTGTGCGATCGGCGTTGCTCTTACAACTTCGTCCGACGGCGGCCCCTTCTATTATGCATTGAAGACACGGTTGATGGGGACAAGTTATAAAATTTAAGAGAAAAAGAGTAGAAAAAAATTTTAATAACAAAATCGAAAGATTCTGCTGAAGTTATGGATGTCGTGTAATAATTAGCATCATATTTAGAATTTTTTTGTAGATATTTATTGTAGAGTTGATTTTTGGTAGTTAATTTAAAAATGATTAAATTAATATTGACGTTTGACGCTCACTTAGAGCAGACTAATCTTAAGGTCGCTGTCCAAAAGATAGATATTATCATTCTAATTGAAAATTATGCCTCCGAAATTGCGTCCCCTCGATATTAGATTATGCCACCTTCTGGTAAAATGCTGCTCAAACGCCATTTGCCAAAATTCCTAGAAAATGTAGAACCACAACCAACAGAAATTGGCGTTACGACCGTTGAAAACCATAAGGCTGACAATCGTACGGCTTACTAAAAATTCATCGAGAACGAAAACATCTATGTAGCTTTGGTAGGATAATTCCCAGAAACTATGAAAGCGAAACGCATAAAAAATAATTCTCGGTGGTAAAAACGAATACAAAAAAAAAAAAACGTTTCTTCGAACGAGTGAAATGAGAATATTAAAAAATTTATATAAAAAACACTTAGCTAATTTAAACGGGAACGAACACATATTTTCTCGACTTTAATGCTTTGTTTTTATTTCCTTTTTTTAAAATATATACACAAAACCATTAGTACGATGTTGTTTATGTGACCATTTTTTCTCTCTTTTTGTTTGCACGAATGCAAAGTTTGAGCGCAAAGTTTTTTCTGTGTTCAAGGAATTAATTTTATTTATCTACTTATGTTCTATTGGAATCGAATGATTAAACTATTTTAAAATGATTAACCGATATCTACTAAAAACGGTACTGCACCAAAATAAATCAAACTATTACCTTTAATTGTAAATGTGAGGATAAATAAGAAAAACTTTTATTATTTTCATCCGAAATGAAAATAGGAAGCTTTATTTGAAATTTAACTGATATTCGATGCAACTTGGGATTACTACGTAAAAGTTGTCTGAATAAGCTGTAAGAATACAAAAGTTAACTGTATATAAAGGAAACATAATAGATAACATAAAATAATAAGGCAATTAAATGAATCAGGGTTGTAAAATGTTTTTGATTAATGATAATACTACAATCCCATAAGGGATTACATTGGAATCACTTATGGTGGTATATATTACTTTCTAGACATTTGGAGATATTAGGACGTAAAATAAATACAAATTTATTTTGAATTTTCAAAAAATAATATCGTTCACAGTGCCACGTGCCGAAAAAATAAAGTTGAATTAAATAGAATCCGCTGCTAGCAGATTAACTTCGTCTATAAATTATATTCTAATAAATTTTAATTGCAGCAAAAGTTCTCTTACATACGAGAAAAACGTATTAGTTTTAAGAATCCAGAACAAATTTATTTTGAATTTTCAAAAAATAATTTCGTTCACAGTGCCACGTGCCGAAAAAATAAAGTTGAATTAAATAGAATCCGCTGCTAGCAGATTAACTTCGTCTATAAATTATATTCTAATAAATTTAAATTGCAGCAAAAATTCTCTTACATACGAGAAAAACGTATTAGTTTTAAGAATCCAAACGCAGGTGTTCAACAGGATGCACCTGCATTCCATTATAGGAGTTCATGGTTGTATTATTCCGCACTTCTCCTCTGGAGGGCCAGTTTAGGCCGGCATTCTTGGCTAGTCTATAAAGGGACACTTCAGGAGCTTGCAAAAGTTCCAATTTAAAATTATACCTATAGTTATGGCAACAACAAAGCATCACAGATTCGTACTCATGTAGGATTTGTCTAATTATTCAGTTAACTGTTAAAATGAAAGAACTGATCGAAAGAATTAAATTGTTTTAAGTAACTTTAATTAACTTTAACTAGTTTCAATTATTAATTATCAAATTAAATTCATATGTTTCTTAAAATTGAACCCCAGAGAAGTTTAAATCAGTTTCCGAAGTCCAGGTATCTCTTATCCATCTAGCAAATAACCTCACGTCACTATTCCTTAAAATGAGACGTGACACTAGAAAGTAATATTGTCGCGAAATATAGAAAGTAAGTAAATAGCGATAATATAAAAGAAAACATATAAGACGCAGCCTTAATTCACACCTGGCTAAATTCGCGAAGGAATCAAACGCAGCGAAAAGTACCCCAAGTTTTTCATCATAGAGCACAAAGAAACTTGATGCCGAGTGGAGAAAAGTTTTTTGTGCAACAAAATAACAAGAAGTAAGTACATCTTTAACATTATAAAAGATTTAATGAAATTTAATCCAAATTTATGAAAGTTTTCTTTCCTAGTTCTCGATTAAATACAAGCAAAATGAATTATGCAAAACATTCTATTGTTGGCATTATTTAAAAGTATTAATCCTATTTAAGCAGTTTCATGAGAAAATTTATTTACACTAAATAAATTTTATATAAGTAACGTATGCACTATTGATACAGTCACGCTGATGTTAGTTAGCGTGACTTAGCAGAAGAGTAGATTTCTATTAGTTTATTTAATTCCGTATTAACGAAGGTATACCCACCCTACTATCTACAAGATCGATAGAACGAAATGATTTTATAATACACAAATATTGTAACATCTAAATTTAGATTGTGTGGATATAATTAGAGGATTATTGAATACATGTAAATAATAAACAAAAATAATAATATTACTTCTACCTGTATCCAATAAAATATCAATTTGAAGACTATTTAATGTTAAAGTTATAAATAAATTCGTCCACGCTTCATGCTCACTTTCTGAGATGCACAATTGAGGTATTCGGACAATTCAGATCGTCAACCCGTTTACTTGAAGTTTTTTCTTGTATTATATGATTTAATTTTCTGTTTGAAATGGACCATGTCAGCCACTAGATGGAAATGGTTATGGTCGTGTATCCCAACTTTCCTCATTATTTCGTACAGGTTGTTGGCCCTTTTGTCATTTCGCTTTATATTTACAGGATATTTATTCTGAAAATTGGTATTTTCCCTATTTTGATATACCTATTTTAGTTAAACAAAAAGATAAGATTTGGCTTGGACCGCGAAAAACCTTTTGGATCACTGGCATTTCTGGACTGACAATCATCCCACTGTATAGGATATGAATTGTTTCCTTGTTGTGGTTTGAAACCTACATTTGGTCTACATTTGGTATAACAAAGGGTTTGTCAATTCGAGCACTTTATTTTACTGATAACTTAAAAATGCGTCAAATCCTCAGCTCTTTCGTAAGAAATTGACAATCTTGGTGCCAGTACTCACCAGAACAGTTTTTGTATTATTCCACAGTCATCATCAGAGAACAAATTAAACGTGATTTTCTTAACTTTTAGAATTTCATTCCTTATAAGGTCTTAACATTCTATACACATTATCCCACTGTAATTAAAATGACGCAAATCATTCAGCACACAATGTTCGCTCTTTGCGATTCCTACTGGACTTGTACGAATCTCCATCGCTTACAGGAACTCGGAACTCTTAGTAGCTTGAAGATGTAATAATTCGTGTTGAGGATCTCTGGCATGTCTGTTGTCTGCTAATATATTTTTATAAGCAAGAACTCCTTCATCCTTATAACCGGTTTTCATAGGAGCTATGCGGAGTACTGCGTGCCTGGCCTACATGTACAAAGGAAGACAAGCCTCAGTTGGGTATGAATGCTGAATGTGGACATCACGGCTCAGCTCCTCAAGTTTCGCGCACTTTATTACGAAAGTTTGGGGCTCCTTTATACGATCAAATTAAATATTATATATTATTTATTATTCAGATATTTTAATATTTTGTTTCTCTTATCCGTGTAAAATTCGCGTCAACAAAACTCAATAATTGAAATACAAATATGTCTGATTTAAAATGCACTAAAGGAATTTCAAGCGTGAGGACAAAATAATTGGCGTCAACAAAAAATAATTCGCGTCAACAAAAAACAATAGTCGAAATCCAAGTATGACTGAATTAGTTCACATACTAACGGTGAATTCAATTTCATATGACACTATCTTGAATAGTTTAGATGACTTAAGAGTATTGAAACTGTATAAAGTATATACAGTAAAATTAAATTAAAATGAGAACAGTTTGCCTCGTTAGAATATCTTTGATATTTAGCATAAGCACGTCCTTGATAAGGTTTTTTAATTCCCTTTATTCGCAAGTACCTTAACTTGTATCAAAATGTTATATTTCAAGTCTAGAAAGGAAATATTATATTTCTAGATATATTCTTCATAAAATTAATATAAATTCTCCCCAGTAATAATTTAATAAATATTAATCATCGGTTTAATGGAATTTAGAATCATAAAATAGATTTATTGTGCTTCTAAATTATAATTATCTAGTAACGTTTCGCTAGAAAATTCTTCAGACTAAAAATAAAAAATTCGAAAGATTTTAGATGGAATTCTAAGAATTTAAAAATAATTTGGAAATGATAAAATCAAAATAGCATATTTTAAATAAAAATGAAAAAAAAAATTATTTTGCAATTGTTTTTGGAAACAAGATTGGAATGTAAATTGACTGGTAATGGGTAATTGGTAATCAGTTGTGTATATAAATTGTTTTGATTGTTTTAGGTATTATAAGCTATAAAATAATTTTTGTCTTATTTAAGCAGGTCATCATCGAAAAATGCGAATCATATACGAGAGATTACAAAGATAGAAAAAATTCCGATGGACTTTTTGGGTGGACGGCCATTTCTGCTATAAGGTATTTAAGCTTTATCAACACCCTCTTTTTTACAGAACATCATTGTATTTGTATAAGTGAATCTACATTAACTCCGTTCTGAACCTATCATTGGACAAATATTGTTTGATTGAAAACTCTATATATGTCACATGTATGCATATATGTTACATGTATGCGAACTGTCATTTACAAGGTGTTTTTAGGTTAATTTGAAATATATCTTACATAAGATCTGATTGTCGTGAACTGTTTCTACAATTTTATTCTAATTAATGAAGACTACCAAACTTTTTGTAGAGAAATCAGTTTTTTATGGTGTTAACATGCATTATAATGCAACACAATTTGTTAATTTTGGTCTACTAAAAATTCGTATTAGTTTATTAAATAATTTATTAATGTGTGGATTAGAAAAATAATTTTTATTATTTCTATTAGTATTGATATTTGAAATAAAACTATTATTAATTATAGTCTTTATTAATTGTTTATTATTAATTGTTGAAATAAAATTATTATGGATTTGGTTTGGTAAGTTATATAATAATTCATTAATTAAAGATTTAGGATAGGTGTGTTTAATTAAATTTGTTTCTAGAAAATGTATGTTTTTCCTAGGAAATTTTTTAGAACTCATTTTATAAATTTTGTAAAAATTATTGTGTTATAATATAAATTTTTTGATGAAAGGCGGATTTATTCCTAGTAAAACGTCACTAGCAGATTATAATTAAGAATCATAATAAATTTATTTTGAGCATTAAACCCATAAATACTATTTATTAAATTATTATATTCTTCGTATACGTTTTTATTGAAAATGAAAATAGTGTATTTTAAATAAAAATTTAAAAAAATTTTACCTCCGATTTTAGTTAAGACATTTAAAAATTGAATAACATTTTATCAAAATCTATTGTAATCCATATTTTCAAAAAATATAGTAATCTTTAATGTTCAAAAATATAAATTGGATTTTGATATAAAATAATTTAAATAAAAAACAATATGATTAATAAATAATATAAATTCAACGAAATAAAATTGATAGTACACTTTATTAGCAAAAAAAAAACGTTTGAGTGACTGATACATAAAATAATCATTTGTCAAAATTCATAGAAAATTTATAACAAAAAAAGTATTTAATTGTAAGATTAAACAATGCTACAATATATATAAAAAAACAATTTTGTTTGGAAATAAAATTATTATAATATTGAAATTAGTGTTGCAATTAGTTTTTACAAGTTAGTAATTATGTAGGTGATAATTATTATTTAGAGGATTTAAAGAGAATTGTTATGAAGGCTTAAAAAAGTATCTTAAAAAATTTTAATAAATTTTATTTAATTGTTATTTTCTGATTTTTTCTTTAACGTGTTAATTGTTATACTAATGTGTATAGTTTCTAAAAATAAACGTTTTATTAAATTTATTAATATAGTAGTAGTATTAAAACCAAATTTATATCCAGTTTCATGTGAATGGCCAACTAAACATGTTTTTCATTATTATCTTGATTATATGTGTATGTTCTACAACTTAGTTGGTGATTATAAATACTATTTTTAAGTATTTATTTTGTTTGTCCAATATAAGAGTTAGTACAATGTAAGCAAGTGATTTTGTAAACAATATTGGAGTGTAAACTGATTGGTAATGGCTGTATAAAGTTTTGTTTGATTATGTTAGTATTATAAGTTGTAAAATAATTTTTGTCTTTATTAAAAATTTGTATTAATTTATTAGATAATTTATTTAATAAATATGTGGAATAAAAAAATTATTTTTATTATTATTTCTATTAGTATTGATATTTGAAATAGAACTGTTATTAATTGTAGTGTTAGTTTGATTATTATTAATTTTTGAAATAAAATTATTATTGATTGCATTAGCATTTTGGTTTGGTAAGTATATAACAATTTATTAATTAAATATTTAACATAGTTATGTCTAATTATATTTGGTTTTAGAAAATTTATGTTTTTATTACTAACTATAAATTTGACAATTTTGTGTTTTATAATATTAATTATTTGATGAAAGGATGTTCATTGCCAGCGAAACGTCACTAGAAAATTATAATTTAGAATCATAATAAATCTTGTCCATTAAACCGATAATTATTATTTATTAAATTATTATGTTCATATATATTTTTATTTGTATCATTTGCATCAAAACACTATTTGTGTCATTCAAAAATCAAACTCCGTACTACTCTATCATTCATTAAAATTTTATATGAATCATAAGGATATCGTATTTAATACTTAAAATTAATGAGGCAACTAACAATTTCGTTCAAATTGAATGACACGTCGTACAGTTTTCGAAATTAAACATTCATTCAGTTCACATCACTTAAAAGAGGCTAGGTGTCGAAAGGCCGCATAGGCTGTTTCGAATGAATGCTTCTAAAAGGACAAATTCCTCGCATTTATCCACCCAGAAGATATCGAGAATTAGGTCTCTTTTAATCTTGAAACGCTTAGCGTTTTTATTACCATACAAGAAGGTTTTTTTGTGAATGATATATAAATACTTAAGTGTATGTTTTGTATTGCATTAAAACTCATTTCTTTTTTTCGGGATACATACGGAAATAAAACTATGATTTCTTTATACTCAATATGAAAAGATTTGAATCTTAAATTGTTTTTAGGACCAGAATTTGATTTTAGTACATCGAAAGTATTTATTTTTAATGGTGAACACAAATTTCTTCAAATATGGCATCTGTAGAACTGATTAACCCTCGAAAAAATTCGAATTACTTTTCTTTATACGAGGGCTGCTGTTAAAATTTCGGGATAGAAGAAGACAAAAACATCTAGAAATAAAATAATACTTTATTGCTT
>WYDF02272207.1:0-17940 GCA_009867245.2 Adranes taylori | reverse complement strand
ATATACCTTTTATTTCAAGCGCTCAAATGTACATGTTTTTGTTTATTTAGGTCTTTTTCTTATAGTATAAACAAATTTGTTCATATACTGTTTATTACATTTGAAAATTTAAATACGAAACAACAAAAGCTCTGTATAAAACTACTACTCGAGTAACCAAGGATGGAACTTATATATGCATGCTTGTATACTTTGGAAGAAAAACTGTTACAAGTGTTCGATTTGCAATTCGAGACAATGGAAAAATGAACCCCTTTTAACCTGAAACATCTTTTAAGTGTGCAGAATGTGATTTTACAACCACACAAAGAGATAGTATTAGAGTACACAAACGTAGATATTTGGCAAAAAAAAAACCGTTTCAGTGTTCCGAATGTGGTTTTAGAGCAATTAGTAAATATGACTTAGTATCATTACATACCAGTGAAAAACTTTTTAAATGCACAGAAGCGATTATGTGGCCGCAAAAAGATCGAATTTAAACGAAGTTGAACTGAGTCACTCAAACGAAAAGTCATACAAATGTAAAATGACTAGACGTCCCGATTTTTAATAATTTGTTCAGCGTTCCGCGGCGTTTTACGAAAGTTCCGATTTTTGGAAAGAATGCGCGTCGATAAATGGTTTGGTTCACGTAGGCCACACGGGTGAAACTTGTGTGTAGGTAAGCGATATATTGAAGTAGAAAACAATAATTAGAGGCAAACCCCAGGAATAGATGGCAGCTTCTTACAATACATCAATTTTATTCCATCTAATTGAATCCCAATTTTTTTCTTTCATATTACAATACAATATTTTTTAAAAACGACCTCCCCTCCTCTCGCCTCAGTGTATCTCGCTTCTAGTCACCATATACAAATGCTCTGATTGTAATTATTGCTTGCATTAGCAGAGCACTTTGAGAACAGAGTTATGCTGATTTCTTTTTCTAGTAATAAAGAAATTTAATTACTACAATACCGTCGATCTGCTGAGAATCATTTTAAAATAAATGCTCGTTCGTTAAGGGTTTATGATTTAGATTGTCGGACAATACATAATAACTTAAAACATTATCTGTGCTTCTAATTTATTATTTATAAAACTGTAGTAAAAGAGATCACGATATGATATTAGATATATCAATATTTTAAATATTATATTTAAATAAAATTTATTTTTATTTGTTTTAAACATAATAATACTTTGTAAGATTATTTTATTGCGCAAAAGTATGATTTATTTAGCTATAAAGAATCCATTCTTTTCTTTGCATGACGTAAGATAAAAATAACGTAATGCTTCTTCTTTTAGTTCAGCTTGTTTCTTTATGAAAATAAATGTTACTGAACCGAAAGCTTGTATATAACCAAGCCTCGAACTCACATATTATAATATATTAGTTTATTGAATGAACACGTTAATTTGTTTATAACTGTTTGTATGCTTTGTATAAAAATAATTGAACTTTTAGGAAAAGTATAATTAATTATACTATTTCATAGTATAAAGGTTTCTTCACCATTTCGATTCCTTATTAGATAGAATTTATTAAAATATTGGTGAATGCTTTGGGGTCGATTCTCGGACACTTTTGCTCAGTAAGGCCCGACGCATTCACCATTCCGTTTACATATTTGATAGAATGTATTAAAATATTGGTGAATGATAAAAGGTCGATTTTTTACTCATTGTTCGTATATCTTCGTACATCACCGCGTTGATACGAAAGTAAGTAAACATTTGATGTCCGCGTTTTCAGGTTACGTTTTTTTAAATATTAGCGCGAAATTAGAATCTTGATTGTGTATGGACCGGGGGCCTGCATCGGGGCTGCTTCGGGGACTCATCGTTCTTTCCTATATCACCGGCTGATACAAACTAGAAGTGTAAATAAACTACAACCAAACAAACTAGAAGTGTAATTATTAATTTTTGGAAATGTTGACGATTTGTCATATCTAGACAGAGATGATCGTAGAAAATTATTAGTTTAGGATTTTTAATCTTCGTATAATACCTATACATTTATCGACATGTTGCTATTGCATCTTTCATAAACTGAAATGCAGTTGTACTAGCCCAACAGTCAAGCTTATCATTGTACAGTCAAGTTTTATTTGATAACCTAACTATTTTGATGATAAAATAGTATAGAGTTGGTGTAATAATTTTTTATGGGTGTAGGATGAGCACACCCATCGCAAGTGACCTACGCGACACCGGTGGCTATCCCGGCCCCGTTTACACATTTACTCATGGCAACATTCGTTCAGATATTTTGTCCTATTCCCCCGTCCCATCCCAATTACTTCGTGGATTAGGGGTTCAAACCACCTGCCCTCCTATTTATCTTGAGTCCGAATGGTTCTTGGACCTCCTTCAGTTTAGCTATTTAGTGTTCATTTAAACTCGTCTTCTTCTAAGATCAATTTCCTGCTTCGTTCGTTTACATTATGCCCGCCATGAAGTTGGAGATTAGCTGCTATTTGTCTGGTGATTCTAATATGACTGAAATTATGTTAGAGGAGTTTATTTTCCTTTGGAGCTTCCCTTCTAGATCCATGCGCTCCTGCTCCTAGGCGCTGCAAACAACCAAAATGTGGTCGGCTTCGTCGTTTGTTTGTTCGCAGTGTTCGCATTCACGGGCTAGAAATGAAGCAAAACACCCGTGTTCTACCAAGCACTGGGTAACCCAGAAATTTAGCTTCCCATGGTTTTATTTCCGGTATAAAGTTGTTTGTCCATGTACCACCTTCGGAAAGTGTCCATTTTATTCTGCCATTATGTAAGATCTTGTTTCTGGCGATGACTTGATCTATCTTAAGACTATGGCACTCATCTCTTTAGTGCACAAGCTGATCAATTGGGGGATGTCCGAAAGGACACTGGAAGCCTCGCTGGAGGTATTTAACACTTAGTTGTTAGTTGACATGCCTCAAGGCAACAATCGACCCTTTATCAGACCTGAAAGATGCTCTGAAAAACATAGAAGCATCTGTTCCCTACGGAAATTCATGCTTTTATCTCTGTACTGATCTCGATGTTCTCAGTCACCAGGACCCCTAGGTATTTGAACTATCCGACTCACCGCGCAGAATCTTTCCTTTCCTCTCGTGCCGGTCATGTATTTTGTCTTTTCGTTCTTAATTCTTAACCTTAAGCGCCTCCCGCTTGTACTCATATGTTGGAGCGAAAGTGTATCTCCTTGTCGCAGCCTTCTTCGCACCTCAAATTCCCTTGTTAACTAACTGCCTCTGGATCTTGACTCTGGTCCTAGCGCAACGTAATGTTATATACACCAGACTAATGAGCTTCTTTGGCACTCTCATCTCTTTTAATATCATTTGCAGCTTGCTCCTCCTGAAACTATCATATACCTCTTTGTAGTCAATGTAGATTTGGTACACGCTGACATTATGCTCGTAGTACTTCTCCAGAATCTGTTGTAATGACAGAATGTGGTCCAATGTTGACCTATTGTGCCGGCACCCACATTGGTATTCGTCTAATTCCTTCTTTGCATATGTCCCAAGCCTCCTTGCCAGTATCTCCGAAAATATCCTGTATACAACGTTCAAAAGAGAAATTCTACTATAGTTACTGCAAATCATTGTTATTCTTTTTGTGGATGAGACAGAAGAGACAATATGAGTCATAATCTGGCACTAGAACAAGAGACAATATGACTCAAATTTTCTCTTGTTTTAGTGACAGGCAGTAAAGGCACTGCCAATTTTCTTATTTTTCATTATGTTTATGATGATGAATACGATCAAGACAAAATACAAAGTAAAATGTAGTATTTACAAACAAATTATTTTAAAAACACTCCCAATGTAAAACAAATTCTTGTTTTCAGTTCTGATGAAGGGGCGATTGTTGCCTTGAAACATGTCAACCAATACTCGGGGAGTTTTAATTAACATAAAATATTTGTTAAGCAATTAAATGGAGTATTTGGAACACTTCTGACTTTTATTCATCACTAACTATTCCATACACATGTTCTACAAGACAAGTTTTTGTAATTAATACGTTTTTTTTTTGGTGTACGATGAGCAAGCTTATCACAAGTGAGCCTTTTGACATCGAAGGCATACGTCGTAATCCCCCATTTCAGTGCAGGTAGGTCTTGGTGGATTTGGGGTTCGGGCAGCCGCGTGACTGGGCAGCCACTTTTAATGTTTTACAAGTTTCGACTGCACTAAACTTCAATTTTTGTTAGGATTAGCACCTTGAAATAGTAACAAAACTAATTCATTATTGTCTAGTTAATCATCGAACTTCTTTCTTGTTCAAAGTCATACTTTCTTTTCATCAGGGAGTCCATATGTCCCCTTTATTGGTGATTCCAACATTAGCACCTACTTCTCTTACCAACTCCTGTCGCTCCTGAGCCCACGCCTTACATACAAACAAAGTGTGTTTTGCGTTGTCTGTCTGCTGCGCGCTGTCTCTTTCCCCACTTTTGATAGAAGGAAACAAAGCATTCGTGATTTGTGAGGCACTGTGTGGCCTAAAAATTTTGCTCACCATGAGCTCCTATCCAAGGTCTTATTTGGGGTATTGAGGTTTACCTGCCTCGATCGGAACTTGTCCGTAAGTCCTGCCAGTCGGAAAGCTCGCGATCTTGAACCCCTACACTTTTTGTCTTGGGTCGGTGGCTTTCATTTATCTTCGGGAGTTGCAGAAAGGACACATATCGCATCGGTTAATTTTCTTTTATATGCTCTGAGTTACTGACATAACTCCAATCCTTTTGGCCTTCAGTACGTTTTGACGTTTTCCCACCGTTCATTGATTTAGCTCATACTAAGGCGGTATATAATAATTTTCACTACACCAACGAGGAGCATATCAGTTTCCTTTTGAAAGTACTCGGTACTCCCACTTAAGACATCCTCCCACTATAGTTGAAGCTCATATGGCTGCTTTTCTCGTCACTTTTTGTATGTGTGTATTAAATCGCAAACCAAGATCAAGAGTTATGTCTAAATATTTGACTGCTTCTTTAAATTTTATTTGGCGGTTTTCGATTAAAAGCATTGGAGGGTTCACCCTTCTGTTCTCATCACCCTTGCTCTCAACCACTCACTCACAGTTTTTAGACTTTTATTAGCTTTATTTTCAAGCTGTTTAATTCTAGCTGGTTATATCGTCGGATAATGCGATAAGTGTGAACCTATGTGCCATTCTTGTTTCCAGAAAGCCATTGTACATAATATTCCACAAAGTTGGTCCAATAACGGAATCTTGTGGGACACCGCTACTAAGGCTCACTCTAACTTGTTTTCCATGTGCATTATATAGCAGATATCGATCTTTAAAATAATTTAGGATTATTGCCTGTAGATAAAGAGGAATCTTCCTTGTCTCTAATGCACTTAGATTTTCGTCCAAGATGCGGAATTGAAATATCTAACATTACAGTGGTACGGAGTTTATGCGTTCTCCGAGTGCATTCGCTTGCGTGTCCAGAAATTTCATACACCTTTAGCAATGCATCAATTGTTGACATTCCTTTGCAGAAACCATACCATCTGTTGAATAGTCATCAGGCTCTTTCAAGCAAATTGATAATCTTTCCAGCAAGATGACACCTTACTCTAATTAATTCCTTACCGGACACAAATAGTACTTTAGTAAAACAAACTGTGATGTGTATGCAAATACTTTAGTTACATTTAATCTTTCCGAATATATTAGATTTACCAGTTTATGAAGACTATTTCATAATACTAAAAACACAGAAAATGATTAGCTACATGCGCTAGTGGTAATAGAACCCGGTGTTTTTAAGTCATATAGGGGTAAAAAGATCTTACACTCCAATGGCGTCTTACGCTGGAGACTCTCTAGTTGCTAGACTTAAATACTTTTGGTTGAAAAAAAAAATTACTGGGGTTTCTCGAGCTAACTTTACTGAAGAAACTATATGCTTGGTTCCTAAAATGAAACAAATACAAATACAAGTCTAGCCGCTTATCGGATTATTAGCTACCTACAGTTGCAGATGCAGAGTTTTTAAGATGAGAACGAGAAGCGGCCAAGTCCGGGTGGTTTTTTTTATATAATGGATGTGGTTGGAGGCTAATCTGCTATCAAAAATCACCTGGACGATCTATCAGGGTGGCAACCGATACGCATCTCTTTACTTCTGGAGTTGTCTTACGACTTCTTGCTGATTCATTAAACACAGGGAATCCTCCTGGTTCCACATCTAGGGTACTATCGGGCCTATGGCATACCAGTTCTAGTATTCATCGGAGGGGCAGGAGAAATATTGTACCCATGTAATTTTACATTTACAATCCAGTACGTTCTCAACATTGGGAAACTACATGCCAGTTATAGTTTCACCAGTATACTGCATTCCATATCTCTGCATAGTGTCTATTACGGTTGCAGTATCTAGAATTTGTAATTACCACATTTTGAGCACTTTCCTCTGTTTTCTCATAGAATTCAACTGCCATTTTCTCGCTTATGTACTCATACAGGTAGGGATAAAATTGCCGGGCTTTTTTAATAACTCCTTTAGTCGTAATCAATGTCTAGATGCTTTCTGTAGATCCATGGTTCTATCTTTGGTATTAATCGATAAGTCCAATTCTAGTTTTCGGTATTGTTTGACACTTTTGCATCGTTTTGTTTTGTCTTACTTTTGTTGTAACTACCGTCGCATCAATGATCTGCGTTGATGTCTAATAAATCATGGAAGATATGGAAAAATTAGATATGATTTTTATTGCTTCTGTTCATATTGTTCTATCGGCCCGGGTTATCCTGATTACTGCGGAGCAAATTTCAGGCTATTTCAGCGCCAAAAACTCATACTGGATTATATTGTTGTCAGTAAGATGCATCTTTTTCTTCTCTTGGGCCAACAATATTGGACGTCAATTTAATTATTGAAACTTCAGTGGTTCTTGTCCTTTTTATAACTGCTATGATATGACTGTTACAATTCACGTTTGCTTCAAGAATTACATATAGACATTTAACTTAATTACCAGGTACTATTTCATGATCCCCCGTGTGGAGTTGCTGGTCTCCCATCGGGCGCCTCCCCAGGTGACCGATTTAGCTCGTTAGATATAACGGGTACCTGGGAAATAAATACCAGCATATCAAAAATCGAAGGACCAAAAACTACCACCGCTATCTTGGGGATTGACAACAACTTTTATGGCGGATGAGATGAGTAAAACACCCAGCGGCAGAAAACTAATCTCCGCACCTCCTACCTTGCAGGATGTAGAGGGATTTTCAAATGCTAGGGACCCAACCCGATAAAATGGGAAACAGCTCGAAGCCCTGTAAAGGGACAGCCCCTCAGATGATTGCACGTCAAGCTAACAACCTGAATGCGGAAAAATAAGCTGTTTCGGAAATGCCTACATATAGAGGAAACCGCACGGATTTTAGGAAGGCGACCAGGCTACGATTTCGGACTAATGATCTAAGAATTGTGCACACTTAGACTCAAAATAAAATTCTTTATTATGACTCATTTGCGCTCATGCACCTACCGAAGATGATGAAAAAGAGACCTTTTATACCCAACTAGAACGTGCATATCGGAATACACCAGAGAACGACGTCAAATTAATTCTGGTGACATGAATGTCAGGGTTGCTCGTGACGAAGCCTTGTGTCCGTGTGTTGGAAACCATAATCTCCACCAAGAGTGCAACGATATCGGACTTGTCGACTTTGCTATCGGGAAAGATCTTTCAATTAGCAGCACAAAAACATCCATAAGGCAACATGGAAATCATCAGATGGAGAAACAACCAATTAAATTGATCATGTGTTCATCCAGAGAAGATATACCCTATTATATTGGACGTTAGGGCATGTACAGGGCCCGGCGCAGATACTTATCACTACATGGTCTTGGTCAAGTATAGACAAAAGATCTCTACGGCCCGGAACAGCAGAATAGAAAGCACTAAGCACCTTAAACTCGAAAGCATTATCAAAGGCCCTGATCTGCTCTTAAGATTTTAACAAAAGATGGAAGAAAAAACCTAGTACTACCTCGCTCCTGAGTTTGAAAATCCTAAATAACATTGGCACGACCTTTAGACTGCATTGTTAAATGTTACATAGGAGACGCTCTGGTATAATAACAACACTAGGAGGAACGGATGGTTTGACGACTACTGTGAGAGAGCCGGCGAACGAAATGAGGCTATGAGGAAACTGTTGCAGAGAGACACAAGAGCAACCAGATTAACATTACAACAGCAAATGAAGAGCGGTGAAGACCTTGTGCAGATACAAAAAGCGGGAGCTTGAGAGAGAGCGGCAAAAATAACTAAGTGACTGCCACGAAGAAAGAGATGCGAGGAATCTTTATAAAGGACTTAAGGAAGTGAAGAAAGGGTGGCAGCCACACACAACGATGTGACGCGACACTGGGGGTAACCTAATTGGGGATCTAGATGGTGTCCTGGAAAGATGGAGAGGGTAATTTGGTGAGATACTGAATGCTAATACAAACATCCAAGACACTCAAACATCCGTCATGAGGAAATTACCAGCAAACCCGTGAGGCACAATATATAAGATAGTTGGCTAAGAAAATGAGGCTACACGTCAACAAGGAGAAGACAAAATATATGATAAACACTAAGAACTCAGTCAGATGGCGGAACACTGACAAATTTAATGGTTACCAAATTGTCGATGCATTCTTATATTTGGGAGGCATCCTGACACATGACAACGAAGTACCCAAAGCAAGAGTAGCGGCCGGGAACCGATGCTTCTTTAGCTTCCAGAAGCTACTAAAGTCTTTCCTTGTCAGGAAAAAAGGATACAACCTACTGCGCGCCTTGGAGAGGAAAGTCCTTTGCAAGGTTTTTGGTGCTACACACGAGAACAATGTGTGGCAAATAAGAACCAATAAATAGCTGGAAGACCTTTATATTGCTTCATCGATCATGTCAGGCATGAAGACAAGAAGACTACGTTGGCTCGGCCACGTCCAGAGAATTGGAGATCAGCGGGTGCCAAAAAAAGTTCTTAACTTGAGACAGGAAGAAGATCCGTGGGTCGCCCTAAACTTAGATGGTTGGATGACGTAGAGGAGAACCTTTGCGTGCTGGGAGTCCGATACTAGAGACAGTTGGCTACCCGGAGAGATGACTGGCGAAAATCTGAAGTAGATAAGGCCCGGGTTCTTAATGGACTTTAGCGCCACCAAAGTAAAGTAAGTAAAGTATTTCATGATCCATGATTTTTACCTTAAAATCTTTTGCTTTTCCGCGACCTCTGGTAGATAGCCAAACGAATTTTGTTTTGCTCCTGTGTATTAGATCCGTTTCCTGCATCCACGATGATATTTTATTAACTGTTCTTGGTACTTAAATTTGTATACTGGTAATTTCTCTATGGAAACAAGAATCATCTGCATTCTTTGTTGACGACTTTACCAGGTGTCACCTGGTATCTGTATTAGGCACTATTTCCATCGTGAATTGCCTGTATCTTTCAATGCTTCCTACTAGGTCCATCGGTTTTTGGATGGGGTGCCAAGAGTGACAAATAAGCACCGAAAATATCGTTACCTTTACTTTTTCTGACTTGGGATTGTGTGAACCCTAAAAAGCCAATCCCACCCAACTGGAATTAAGGAGCAAACGTTAAGTTAGGGCGTAGCTAGATTTTATAAATCATTGTTTGGGGGTTGAGAAATATCCGTACATAGCTATATTCTTTATACAATAAACATTTGAACCCTAACTTGATTAAGCATTTAATTAATAATTTAAAAGTCATTGGTAGGATAGGATGTCACACAACATAAGGCGTTTCTGCTTGTTAAATATTCATATAGTTTAATCAGCCAACGAAATATTTTATTATTAAACAACAAGTAAATATAAAAATTCGTGATTATCATCTATACAAAAGTTAATTGATTGTAAATTAGTTTGAACTGGCAAGTTACTTACATTGAAACTAAATTAATTACTGTGGGTAAAAAGTGAACTGAGGGATGACTGAGTGGAAGTAATAGAACTTAATGTGTTTTTAGTTCCTTTTAAAATATTTAAATAAATTAATATTTACTCACATCTGTATTCCTGGCATAGTTGATAATGACACAAAATTGATAAAAAATACGCGACTAATATTAACCCTATCAACGCAATGAAAAACTTCTGAACTATAAAAGGATCGAAGTTCAATAAACTACGTAAAATGAGCCAGAGTTAGCTTTGATTATTCTTGGACACTGGTAGTCGAAAGTGATTGTTTCCACTCTTACGTATTAAACGTCCATTGCTCAAATTATTTTTTAAAACATCTCTTTCTTATGTGGCCGTAAAACTGAGTTATGCGAGAAATTACCTCAGATCTCTCTTGACCACAAATTTCTTTCACGCTAAAAATTTTTCTTCTTGCTCGCGGACGTCTAAAATAGGCGAGACGTGTGCACCTGGTTAATTATTCACGTAGATTATGTATTTAAAATGTTTAAAGATATTTACATTAGAATCTAAGAAGTGAATACATTTAACATCTATTTTTGGCGTTACAGCATTTGATGCATAATTATCATTTATTGAATGTGCTAAGGAGCATACACAATGTAATGCATTCAATCTACCTAGATATACAGTCTTTATATGTTTTATATGGCTAAACAGCATTCTCCGGAAGTTCTTAAAAAAATTTTGCTTTGAACAATATTTACAAGTTTATTCGAGATGACTTTTAATTTCTTTTGTTTTTATTTGATTTCAATGACTTTAGTTGAATCGTATATGAAAATAAAGAATGGAGTTGATTATGTATTTTTTATTTCTACTTATAAACTTGAAAATAATTTTGAAATTTCCAGCTGATTCTGGAACAACCCCTTTTTCTCCCATATGATACGGAAACCACTCGCGAATTATTCCTGATCACCTTTCAACGCCAATTTGCTTTATGTGCCCGCACCACGTAAGTTGTTTAGATTCCATGGCATCTATGATATTGTAGTCTACTTCCATCCTTTGCCTGATATTGCCGTTGGTGATATGTTTCAGTTTGGAAACTCAGCAGCATCTTCACCAAAAATTCATTTGCACTACTAAAAGTCGTTGGTATTCTCTAGTATTTACCACCCAAACCTTTGAACCATATGTCCTTGTGCTCTCTAGAATGGTTTTGTATATATTGTTTTTATTTTGTTGCTAATCTTTGGGTTCCAGATAATAGGATGTGACGTTTGAGTAATCGACCTTCTACCTAATATCATGTGCATCAGTTCTATTACTGGTAATCGGAATGCCTAAATATTTATATTCTTGAACTGACTTTATTGTGCGACTTCGCAACACAATGTCCATAGATGGATCTTCAATGGACAGGTATTACGTTTTTTCCCTACTGATCTATAGATCCCATCGATCGTATTCTTCTAGGAGTTTTCGGCGCGTTGCTGTTTGGTCGTCCGCAAACTGTAACGTAGTTAGATAATTTCCATCTATTCCTAATCCCATTTTTTTCATATTTTCTGTGCCAGTATTTTAGTGCTTTCCTGATGTAACTTTTAAAAAGTGTAGGCGAAATACAGCACCCCTAACGCAATCCCTTGGTTACTGGAAATCTTTGTGTATAAATTTACTGCACTAGTACTCTTTTTGTATAATCTTTTCAGGACGTTAATGTAAGTAGATGCAATTTGGAGTTACAAGCAGCATTTGATACGTAGTGAGAGAGAAACTATGGTTGAGGATGAAACAAATCGAAATCTCAGAAAGAATAACTGGGATTGTAAGAGGAATGTAGGAATAGACAAAAGTAAGAACAAGAGTGAGACAAGGTGTGCTCATTGTGTATGTACGGCGAAACCGAGAGAAGAAATGATTGAAAGAGTGAATAAGTATATGGAAAAAGAGGTTTTCAGATGCAAAAACGTGGAAAAACACGAAAGTGATGGTGTGTATGAATGGAGGTTCGAGGAGCAAAAGACACAAGATAAGCTAGGAGGAAATGTGATTGAAACTGTGAAAATGTATAAATATTGAGATTTTACGTTAAATTATAATGGAAATTGCAACAACGCACATCTAAGGTTGGCAGTTAAAACAGTAAGAGTAACAATGGGAAGATTAAGGTGTGTGTAGAGCAACAAATTAGGGGACTCGATGTGAATGAGAATTGGTGGAGATTCGATGAGAATTGTGTACAAAGTATATTGTTATATGGAGCGGAAGTAAGGGGTGTACAGAAACTAGCGGAGATGCAAAGATGATATGTGGAGTATTGAGAAGAATAATTTGAGTAGAAAACTCAACACCTATTGAGAAGCTTTGCATAAATGCGGGAAGTATAAATGCTGGAATAAAGGAATAAAGAAGTAAAGGAATATAGAAGTTAGTACAGTATGAAAGAAATGTTATGGTGGATGGGAATGCGAGATTGGTAAAAATGATTGATTTGAAAAGTCTGGAGGATGAAAAGAATGGGTAACTGTGTGAATGAATGGTCAAACGAGAGGAAAAATGTGCATGTAAGAATAGGATGGTCTATGGAAAGATAGTTGGAGAAAATGTGAGATGTGGAAGAAGCTGAAAATGAAGCGCAGATAAGGATGACTGATATTGAGGTGCAGAAGGATGGAAAGGAATAAGGTATGAGAAATATAATAGGAAATATTTCAGTGTAATGAATGGGGACGGAATGCCAGAGTATATGACAGGTTTAGCAGATGTAAGCAGGAGAAAACAAACAAATGATTGCACGATTTAGATGTGGGAGTGAAAAATGGGAAAACGAGTATTGGATGAATAGAGTGAGAGGATACGTAAAATGAGAAAATCTGGGAGCATTGAGTAAATACGTGTACAGGAGTGATTTGGTGAGATGAGGAAAGGTATTTGGCGGATAAATAAGAGCATGTTTTGAAGAAGGAATATGAGGTATAGGGATAATGAACGATTTATTGAGAAGAGACGGAAGAGAGAAGGGCATAGAGATAATGAAACAAAGGGAAAGATTGCCTATTCCTTCTAAGAGAGGACGATAGAGGACGAAAGAAGGTTAGGATAAATGTAAGGATGTGTATCATAGGAGGAGTAAAGAGTATAGGAATGATGGAAGGGATTGTTGAGGAGGAGGAAAATACAAAATATTCTTATTAGTATTTCACAGTATAATGAAGCTTATAAGAAGTTTATAAGTTCCAGTCTAGGTTCTCTTCCATGATTTATATACTTTTACAACATTTAGCTTCTTCGGATTTAGGATATTATAACTTCATTGACTTAAAATTTTGCACAACTTATTTTTACGTAAAAATAAAAAAATTGGTGACGGAGAGTGCTTCAAAAGAACAGAAATCACTTTATTGAATAAATGATGAAAGTTACGAATTAAGTTTTTCCAATTCAAATTCTTTTAGCATCTTTAAATTTTTGGAAGCGTTATGCCTTTCCAGTAATTAAAGCTACTTTGTGCGGTTTAAATTAGTTAAATCTATCTTCGTTATGCAAAGAAAATGGATTCCATTAAATATTTGTCATATAATTGCATGTTTTTGATACCAGCTGTGTTTCCAAACTATAGGTCAACTAATCGTTGCCAAATCCGACAAACTTTCAATCAACTATTATCATCAATAACGTTCACGGTCTAAACGTTTAAGATATCGTTCTGGTATTTTCTCTATTAACGACAAAATTAAAAAGTTGAAGAAACTGACGTCTGTGAGGATACCTATCGAGCTGTTGCGTTACGCGCAATAAAACGTAGTTTGGAACACAGCTATGGTATCCTTGCCACCACCAAGGTAATGGCACTGTAGATATGAAATTGTTTAGTAGCACACATTATAAATAATTTTGGATTTGATTTTGCTATGTATGTGCTTTTGTTACATTTATTTTTGATATATTTTTATGTAATCTTATATTATACTAAAACTACGTACAGTTCAGCCACAGTGCTGAAAGCATGCTGTAGACCAGTGGTGCACAAAATATTTTCATTTTCAATTACCCACCTCCAATTTTCTGTTAAATTTTTTCGCGATGTTTTTAATCGTCTACGTAGTTAGAGTGATTTTTTTTGGGGCTTCCTTTTATGTGTTTACTTTATTTTTATGAAACAATAATTTTATTTGGATATAAATATTTTTGTTTAAATTTTATTAGCAAACAAATTTCTTTGAATTTAATGGCTCAGAAATTTTTCTTCGCAACTTTTTTGAGGCGGGTAGGGAGTTGCGACCTACGGCGTGCACAGCACTCTTATAGACGTTAAAACAAGATATCTAGTTTAAATACGTACGTTCAGTGACAAAGGTTATGTGTACTAAATATTTGTTTAGATTAATTTCTTTCAAAGTTATTCATCAACGAACAAAATATATTGTATTTTAAATTAAAAACATGTACAGTGGTTAGCCATATTAATAGAAACATTCTATAACACTTTTTATAATCTGGTGTGTAAAAGGGATCCCTAATTTGTCTGAGTGCATTTTAAGACAGAGATTAGAACTTTTTCTACATAACCTTTAAATTGTCGGACACTTTGGCTCGGACACTTGTGCCCACGGTGTATATATCGTAGGCACATATCGCGGACCGGGGGATTAATGGGGGCCCCGAGTGAATTCATGGGTAGGCATTTCATGCGTACACTAAGTCATGGGTACGCGTCAGAGAGGTACACTAGTCTTATAATATATTTAAAGCGTGCGACTCGTGATTACATGGAAATTTGGGAGGGGTGCCATTTTGGGTTTTCTAAGTAACTTGACAACTCCCCCGACAATGTTAAAAATATGGTGCTTGTGGAATTTGATACATGATTTTTTCTCTTCTTCTTCTGTTATGCCTATCCTCTGTGGATGTTGGCAATCACGTTGGTCCACATGATCCTGTTCACAGCTGCTCTAAATAAATGCACAATCGTCATCCCCGCCCACTGTCTAATATTCCTCAACCATGATGTTCGTCTTCGTCCTTGCGTTCTTTTACCCTCTATATTGCCTTGCAGTATTAGCTGAATTAGTTGGTATTTCTTGTTGCGCATCACATGCCCCCAGTATGACATCTATCAAACTTTCACAGTACTCATAACTTCCAGGTCTTTTTTCATACGTTGTATCACGGTATTGTTTGTGACATGATGATGTATGAAATTCTGAGCATGCGGCAGTAGCGCATTTTGAAGGCTTCTAGTCTTTTAGATGCTGCCTCCGTCAAAGTCCAGGCTTCCACTCCATATAGAAGTGTGGAAAACACATAGCATCTCAATATACACGTTCTTATATCAATGTTCAGGTGCATACGACATAAGATCTTTCTAGAAAACTGTTCTCGCCTTTTTTATGCCGCATCTAATCTCCTGTGAGTGGTCCCATTCCTTGTTCAGACAACACCCCAGATATATAACTTTGTCCACTGTTTCCAATGATTCTTCCTTTGCTTTAAATTGGTGTTGTATTTTGTCGTTTTTGCTTACTATAAGGATTTTGATCTTCTTACAGTTTAGTTTCATACCGTATCTGTCACAGACTTCCACTACATGGTTTATTAGTTCCTGCAGATCCTCCGCACTATCAGCTATCAGGACTGTGTCATCCGCGTACCGTAGGTTGTTAATGCGTTCGCCATTAATTTCTATGTCCTATTTTCTTCCACTGATAGCATCCCTGAACAGCATTTCCGAGTAGGTATTGAATAGCATTGGTGATAGAATGCAGCCCTGACGCACTCCTCGTTGTACTTTGAGTTCTTGTGAGGTTTCGTTTACTAGGCGTACGGTCGTCCTTTGCTGTAAGTATAGGTTTCTAATTAGGCCCAAATCCTTATCATCGATACCGGATTCCCTCCATATCTGAAGTAGTCTGTGATGTTGCACTTTGTCGAATGCTTTCTGGAAATCGATAAAACATGCATAGACATTGAAGTTTACGTCCCGGGCTCTTTGTATCAGAACTTGGATAGAAAATAGAGCTTCTCGTGTTCCAAGTCCGTTTCTAAAGCCAAACTGAACATTGCTAATGTTTTCCTCGAGTTTTCTATATATTCGTGAATGAACAATACTAAGAAGCATTTTAAGTGCATGGCTCATTAAGCTAATAATTGTATAATCAGAGCTTCTGGTGGCATTTGTTTTCTTAGGAAGAGGAATGAAGGAGGAAACTAGCCAGTCTCCAGGCAAATCTCCGGTTTCATAGATTTCGTTGAGTAGACTTGTTAGGAGTTTAATTTGGTCGTATTTGAATAGTTTTAGTACTTCGGCTTGTATACTATCCGGCCCAGTGGCCTTATTGTTTTTCAGTCGTTTTATTGTCTGTGTCACCTCGCTGATTGTTATTTCTGGTCCTGTAAATCCCAGGACATTGGTTCCTGTCTGTTCCTCTTCTTCGAATAATTCGCCCATGTATTCCCTCTATCTTTCAAGTATTCCTCCGTTTTCGTATAGTAAGGATTCGCTTTCCCTACATTCGTTCTGTAGCCACAACTCTTTTGCTTCTTTGATCTTTTTGTTAATATTTTTGTTTATTTCGCTGTACATTCTTTCATTTTTGTTCCTGTGTTTCCTTCGTTCTTCCATGAGTTCTAATATTTCTAATATAGTCATCCATGCTTGCTGCTTTATGATTTTTCCTGCTGTTAGTTTGCTATCCACCACTAAGTTACAGACATTCTTGATTTTATTCCACACATTATCCACACTCATGTTTTCCTGCTTAATAGCCGTAGCTATGCTGCTTATTTTGTTGTTTAGTTCTTCTTTGACTTCAGCTCATATGATGTTATCTCTCAACCTCTGGTTGTCCGTTCACTTTTGGGGTTTTCCTTTTCGGACTCTTTTCATACGTAGTTCCATCCGGCTTAGCAGAAGGTTATGGTCTGAAGGAACGTCCGCTCCTGGATATGCTTTTGCTGATTTTATAGTATTTTGAAATCTTTTGTTTATAATGATATAGTCACTCTGGTTTCTGATAACTTTTTGTGGGCAGTCAGCTGAAGACTTCAAAGTGTAGAGTCTCCAGGGTGGTAATTGGAAAAAGGTGTTCATTAACGCACTTTCCGCCTGCTGGTAGAATTGAATAAGGCGATCTCCTCTATCATTTCTTGTTCCCAGTCCGAACTGACCCACAATATTTTCGACAGCTCTTTTGTCCACTTTAGCGTTAAAGTCCCCCAGTAGGACAATGATTTCTTGTTTTTTGGTGTACTTCAGGGGTGTTTTTCGCTGTTTGTAGTTGTTGTATCGCCACAGTAGTATACCGTGTGGTAGTCTATTTCCAGCCGCCCTGATTTGAGCCATCGAATTTCGCTGCATCCAAGGATATCAACGTTGAGTCGTCGCATCTCCTTAATTACATTATTCGCCTTGCCGGCTTGCGATAGGCTTCGTACATTCCATGTACCAATCTTCTTCTCCTGATTCATTATTAATTCATGTTTTTTGTTTGGCAACCGGGGGATTCCTTTCCCCACTTAAGGGGTGGCCGGGACTGAGGGCCGTTTCCAATTGAACTTGATCCATTTTTTTTTCTACATTTGAAAAACAAACAGGGCCGTTGTTATAGGCGAATGAAAAAAGTGAACTTTGCAAAAACATCAAATTGTCAAGTTTTATGTTAATACAAGTTAATAATTTTCTACCTAAAACAGTTAATGGTGATTTAACTCAGTTTATATATATATATATATATATATATATAACATTTATTGGCATAATACAACTTTACACACATTACATTCTACACTTAACTAAAACAAATAATTCCCAAAATATAAGTAATCAAAAATGATTATAAAGCAAAATATAAATTCCTAAGGGCTTCCTCGAAGAGAGGAGTAGGAAACTAGATTCATCAATATATTGTATAAACCACCCCTCCCTGAACAGATTTAGTAAAATTGCTAAGAACGATTTAATAAGATCTCTACACAAACAATTCCATTTGTTTTCCAGTGCTCA
>WYDF02272196.1:0-15403 GCA_009867245.2 Adranes taylori | reverse complement strand
GACACCCAACTCGCGCTGTAGTGATTAATTAGTACAGCCTTTTGGTTCATCTCACCTCGTGCGAAGAGAACATATATGTAGCACGTTTGCAAATAGATCTGTTTATATTATCTGATGCTATAGAAATAAATTCGTTTGGTCTCGCATCATATACGATACCTCATTTAAGGTCCTTTCGAATAATAATGAGGTATTCCCATATTTTCGTTTGGTAAAGAGGTGTTACCCATTAGTAATATGTAGTACTCGTTTTTTTAATTGTTATATGAAGTAGAAACTGAATGGGTGTGCCAAATTGCCCGAAAGCTATATTTGTTAAATTATGTTACATTATCTCTAAACTGAGATGCAGATTACATACATATACATATGAAATATATGAATTTTTTATTGAAAATAAAATATTTGATTCTTTTTAATGCCATATTGTATTATTAATTTTTTTTACATTTTTGTTTCCTGTTGCTATATTTCTATAAGTATTACTTTACCTGCTTATCATGTACGTACCTATAAAATATTTAGTTATAATTTCTAATATAAGTTTTTGTGTGATTTTATTTATATATGTAATATAAACTAAAAACGTATTCTTTAAATTAAGTTTGATTTTTCTTCAGATGTTTGAGGGGGGGGGGGGGTTAAATTTTAATCGATCAAGTCTATAGAAAAAGTAATTTAAAAGTAAACGAAAGTGACTCTATTGTTAAAAGTATAGCGGATGCATATTTGTGAAGTGTCCAGGTATGATGGATACAGAGGTGGATTTTAGGGGTAGCAATATAATAATAATAAAATATATTTATAAAAAAAATTAGTGTTCTTATAATAACTAGCTGACCCGGCAAGCTTTTTTTTGTGAAAAAATCGCAATTGACTTCTGGTTGCCGTGTTCAGAAAAATATATCTGTTGGGGGAGTATTGGTGGGGAATATGGGAAAGAATATGGCCACTAGGATATGCGGATGACATAGTGTGCATGGCGGGTAGCAGCGAAGAAATGAATGAGGTGATAGAGAGAATGAGTGCGTTCCAACGATGGGGCCTGCTTTTTACCGATACAAGCTTTTGTTATATCACCAAGTATGTAGTCTTCAAATCTGCAATATTCTTCCCATTCGCTTCTCGTTCACAAGTCCAGGGCTCTCTTCCCGTACCGTTTACTTAACGTATCCTTTTACGTTCGAGTCCCACACTTGACTGCCTGTACCCCTTTCATTGCCTCGAACACTACCCTCCCGCTAATAAGCGCTTATGCATGCCTTCCGTGGACTCTCAGTGTGTGTGGTTACCTACGAAAGAGTGTCTCTCTCTCTTAAATAAAGTTTCTACATAATGATTAAAAAAAGAGAAGACAGGCCCCTAAAATTTAATTTTGAAAAGATGCCCGGTACCGATATACCGTAGTAAATCCGCCGTTGCTATTGCAGATTTTTCTACGACTGATTTGTTTATATCATTCTTTATAATAACGATTTAGTTGGTATTCTTAGTTTACAGTTCCAAGAGGGATGGTAGTTCTATTACTACTATAGCCGTTTTTTATATTCTTATAAGTTTTTATATTCAGACTCCCTAATATCTTTGACGAAATAGTAATAGCAATAGCAGAAGTCCGTGAAGATAATCCTTGTAGATGAACGATGAGAATTTTATATTTTGCGAAACAGTTAATGATTCGAGTAGAAACAGTTTCCATTCGAACCTAAAATGAACTTTGGACCTATTCGAGATTATTTCTTTTATCTACAGCATCTGTTCTACACTATACTCTTGTAATTGGTATGGTGTCAAATATTTTTTCAGAGGCTAAGTATATATATATGTATGTAACACATCAAAATTTCAAATAGGCTTTAAGACTAAAAATGCTCTTTTTCTTGAAAACTTATTGAAAAATTTCTGTATTGAAATATCCTTTAATTACCAAGCAATACAGTGTGTTTAAAAAATGTGATATTTAGTTTTCGAGTAATTTGACAGTGACAACGAAGTGTATTTATTTATGCAACTTGGCTTATATTAGATCAGTTTGTATTTACAAAAGTACGTAAACTAACCCACCTAACGTTTTAATATGACTAAAAGATAAACATCTTATATTATTTTTAACTTAAAACTAAAATTTTATACTTTGTATCTAGCCCTATTTTTATTATTGCAATATTTTTAATTCTCTTTCAATACTATGTAACATTGCAACATCAATTTCAATCCGCAATGTGTATACTGAAGAGGAAAGTAAAGTTTTGTAACTATTTGAAATAATATTTAATGTTTCAAACTTTTCTCACTGGTGGCGCTTTTCTTAATACAAACAATTTTGTAAAACATCCCTTTGGCAACATGCTATGTCTATGATTAAATTTCGACAACTATTTCAACATGGTTGATAAGAATAAGAACATGTGTTAATGACAACAAATAAGGATGCCACATTGCACATGCGAAAATACCGGCAAAAGAATTGTTAATTAACGAAAAATTACTGATAAGATAATAATATAGTTTACGTAAACCTTAGAAATGTACATTTTAAAACACTGAATGTTTTGATTATCTGTGTTACAATAAGTATTATGTTACGAATCTGACAGGTAGGATTCATATGCCTTAATTTTGCCACCTTGGCATTTAGTATTTTAAATAATTAATTCGCTTACTTTTAATGCACATAGTTTAAGATAACACTGTTATTTCCTGACCTTAATGGTCTTAATAAGTTATTATCTAAGCCTAAATTTTTTCTTTTAGGTATGAAATATCTAATACCTATGTATTAGATATATGTAGGGTACAACTAATTTTATGATTAATTATTTATGGTTTTATCGTGTATAAAATATATAAAAGTATTATTTTTAATTAGAAAATGTTATTGGGCAGAAGAACAAGATATATACGAATAGCAGCTTTTATATTGATTTTAATACCATTGTTATATTTGCTACTTTCGCAACATGGAAGGGTGAGATATAAATATATATATATTTAATTTCATTTATTACATCATTTCTAAAGGTTTCACAACTCTCAAGTCTTCAATGTACAATTATTAATTGATGGTACTTTTTTAATCTCAAATATAACCAAACTGCATGAACATACTTATAATAAATTTGCATATATTAAAGATCATTCATTACAGGATCCTAGTGCATATTTTAAAAAATTACGTGGACATATTCCGGTAGTACAGCGTCATTCGCGCGAAGCGCCGATTCTAGCTGCTCAAGGCCAACTCGGTAATTTTGAACCTCACAGTATTGAACCGCGCGACGGTCCAGGTGAGGGAGGCAAAGCTCACAATCTAAGAGAAGACCAACAGAATGATGCCGATCAATCGGAGTCTGATTACGGAATGAATATTGCTTGTTCGAATGAAATAAGTTTAGATAGGTATGAACAGATTACGTTAAATGAAAGCTTTAACATTTATTAATATTTAAACTTTCAAACACATTTACGAGTTATATAAATGTTTTTAAAATTCCTGTGCTCTCCATCATACCGCTAATAATAATTATTCTATGCTACTTATATTTTATTTGGTCTAATTAACTAGAAGCTTTACGACCATTACATTTTTTATAAAAGCAATAAGTGCTAAGAAATATTAAATATAGAATTTTAAGTAAAATATTTATAAACAAATATACCCGATTAGGCTAGGACTCCCCAACCAGTGGGGGCACGCTTCCCTCTTTGGTAGGTATATGGAGAGGGGCAATGCATTTGTATTTTGAAAAGAAAATCAATTTAACGACGTAAATCCCACTTACTAATTCATTTCATAACTTTACTCGTTCGCCTTCGTCGCCAAAGTACCTACAATCGTAGATTAGTTTAGTTTAGGTTAGAGGGGGAGGCATGGAAATATGTTATATTTATAATCCGGAGAGGCTCCACGCAATAAAAGGTTGGGATTATGCAATACATTAAATTCGTTTGGATTGTGTTATTTTTCTTATTTTAGACGATTGTATATTTAGCAGGGTGGGGATGGGAATTTGCTATTTCTATTATAATCGTCTATTTTATAATTATATTTTAGGACAGTTTTGGATACAAGACTCACCGAATGTAAACGTTGGATATATGCTGCAGATTTACCAAAAACCAGTGTTATTATAGTCTTCCATAATGAAGGGCGTTCCGTTTTATTAAGAACCGTACATTCCGTTATTAATCGAACGCCATCTGAGTTTTTACAAGAAGTAATTATTAATGTAATATATTTGTGTTATAATAAATATATAGGATTGTATCACTTTTTAGATACTTTTGGTTGATGATTTTAGTGATAAGGAAGATTTAGGCGAAGATTTGGATAATTATCTCAAACGTTTTAATGATAAGGTATATTTGTAGTATTAATAATTTTTGTATAATTCACGTCATAGTAGAAATAATTTTCATTAGTAGGTAGAGTGGTCTTCTATATCATGTACATAATATGACACATGAAGATCCATCTACTTCGCACTAGGGTTTGCGAATATCCCTGTCTTTTTAGAATCCCCTGTCGCGAACACCCTGTCATCGAGTCTACAATTATTTTTCAGGTCTAATGCATTGTAAAATTTTTGTTAAAAAATATTTCATTTAAGAATACAAAATTTCGAACTCTGATTTACAACATGGTTATATCGTATTTGACTTATTATACATGTATAATTATATGTAATATATCTAAATCATTTACATATAGTTCAATACATTTACAATAACTGTACCGAAAAAAATAAAATAAGAAAGTAGAAAACACAAAAATTATAAAAAAGTGAAAATTTTAGCCCTCGAGTCTTAGATCGGATATTGGTTCCGAGTATTTACACTTAGACTCGCCGGGCCCCGAAAAATCCTACTTCGCACATATTCGCTGATACCCAATGTTGTCACATCTTATAAAAATAGAAAATATTTCAATATTTTGTAAAAAATAAGGAGAGGAGATATTTTCTAATTTATTTGCAAGAATAAATTTTCCCGAGGGTTATCCACAAAATTTTGCGTACGGCCTTAGTCTCATAAGTATTGTTTGTTTTATTATTAATGCTATTTACGTTCAAGTGTATGGAAATAGGACCAAATTCGTTTTCACGCTATAACCCGAAAGTGATTTTTGCGACAATTTGTAGATTATTAGATTCCTACGAAGAGCACTTTGAAAGAAATTCTAGCCGTTTGTTAACATTTTTTGTCGTCTTATGGCCATTTTATTGGTTTCTGGTGTAAGTTTGGTTAGATTTGTTTCAATATTTGTTCACTTCCTACTTTCACCAATTTAAAAAATTTTAAACTTTTTTTTTTATATTCTTGGCTATTTATTGTCATGATTCATATATCTTCTTACTTTGTCGTCCTCTTCTACATTTTATAATGTAGGGTTCTGATGAAAGCACGCCAGGCCTTGCTGCCCTCCGTTTGGGTCCTGATCCGAGTTCAGTCGCTCCTCTTATGCGCATCGTAACCTTGAGGTTATCCTCCCACTTGAGCCCCCTCGGTTACTTGTCTTCATAGCGAACCTCCCAGGCCATTCCTGGGTATCTGCTTTCTGACATTCATGCTATGTAGTCCAACCATCGAAGTTGCATCTCTTCTATTCTCACACTCAGGGGTTTTTCATTCAGAGTATTCCGGATAGATTAGCTAGTTCCTAACTCTGTCCCGTCTAGCCTTTTTCTCCTCTTTGCGTAGAATGTCTTCATCTCAGATCTTTAGGTTGTATTGCAAGGTCCTTGCGTTCTTCGCTAATAGTGTCACATATTCGGCAAAGGCCATCTCGATGGGTTTCATTCTCCGGTTACCCACAGAAAGAGGTAAGGGGACAGAATGTCTTCCTGCGTCACACCGGCACTCGTTACATTCATTTCGGGTTGTTCCAGCTGTTCGCATCTGGTTTCTGCAGTTCTGATAGAAACTCTTCAGGACATGACAAGACTGCCCTTCACTTTACGTTTTTGCAACACTTGGCATATTTCTCTCCGTGGGGCTCTATAGAACGCATCCAGGTAGCAGACTTGAGCCACTCCGTCGTGTTCAAAAACCTTCTCACTGATTTGCTTTAGTGCAAAGATTAGGTCTTAAGTGCTGCGTCCACTTCTAAACCCACACTGTGCTTCTTCTAGCTGTGCTCTAAGACGCATCTCCTGAATTCGCGAGAAAACTTTCCCTGACACACTGAGCAGTGATATTCCTTGTTGATTAGCACACTCACTGTTCTCGCGTTTCATGAAAATTGGAATTATTATATAAAGTTCCCAATCCATTGGGATCTCTTTAAGACGCCACTCCAGCTGCACAACTCGCAGCAGTAAACGCTTCAGATATCAGATTCTTTTCTTTCATGCTTCTTCCCAATCTCAAATATTCTGCTAAAATACTATTAAATTTTTAAAATAAATTTTTGTTCTATCTCTATCTCGCAATTCATACCTGCCCTCATTCTATTATATCATACATAAATTGACCATCATATAATCTTCTTCTGTCCCTGACCCATTTGTTGCCATCATCCTTACTTATCGCCATTATTGGTTTCACATACACTCTTTTTACAATTCCCTCCTCAACATCCTGCATCAACTTTCTTTTATATTTTTAAAGGTTTTTAATATTTTAAAATTTTTAATTCCAGTTTTGTTCTTTTATTTTAAATAAAAAGAGTAAACATATTTATATTTCTAAATTGAACTTAGTGTCCATTCTCTTCTATAATAATCCCCTACTTTTGTTCCCGAACAGGTTTAAAGTCATATGTAGTCACTTGGTTTTTGATATAAAAGTGACTTATTTTCTGTTTTATGATCTAGGTTCGTCTTTTAAGAAATCCTCGACGTGAAGGCTTAATTCGTACACGGACACGTGGTGCTGAAGAAGCTAAAGGCGAGGTTATTGTGTTTCTAGATGCGCATTGTGAAGTGAATACGAATTGGCTACCGCCACTTTTAGCACCGATTTATCGCGAACGAAAAACGATGACCGTACCAATTATTGACGGAATTGATCATAAAACGTTCAAATATCGGCCAGTTTATACTGATCCGGAAAAACATTTTCGGTAAATTTAATATTTAATATTAAATACCATATTTAATGATTCATATTGATTTTTTCAGGGGAATTTTTGAATGGGGAATGCTGTACAAAGAAAACGATGTTCCCGAGAAGGAATTAAATCGACGTAAACATATTAGTGAACCGTATAAAAGTCCGACGCATGCTGGAGGTTTATTTGCCATAGATAGGGAATATTTTTTAGAAATTGGCGGATATGATCCGGGTCTTCTTGTTTGGGGCGGTGAAAATTTTGAACTTAGGTTAGTTACTTTTCGTTTTTTGTTTAAATTCGCTTTAAAAGGACTTCTTGTGTTTTTATATATAACAAACATTTTCAGCTTTAAAATATGGCAATGTGGAGGATCAATAGAATGGGTGCCATGTTCAAGGGTTGGACATGTTTATCGCAGCTTTATGCCGTACAATTTCGGTAAATTAGCACAGGAGAGGAAAGGACCGCTGATTGTCAACAATTATAAGCGGGTGATAGAAACATGGTTTGATGAACGACATAAGAAATTCTTTTATACGAGGGAACCTTTAGCTGCGTAAGTCATCTAATAATTTATTTTACTTAACGTTGTATTTTCTACTTTGGTTCTTTTGCAATTTTAAATACCGAAATTTTTTAAAATATGCATCTTTAGTACACTTCATAATTATGGAAAAATTAGCTTACAAAACTTTAATTGTTGCTTTAATTAATGTTTAAATGCGCCTTTGAATTATATCTGATTTTTATCGTTAATACTTTGAGATCAATTTACTATAACATTTATACAGTCTTTTAGATACGGGCGATATTACAACACAATTGAAACTGAAAAAAGACCTGAAATGCAAAAGTTTCGAATGGTATATGGAGAATGTTGCGTATGATTTACTCGAAAAATTTCCCGAACTGCCACCGAATCTATATTTCGGCGAGCTGCGTTCAGGTGCGGTAAGCAAATGTCTGGACACGTTGGGCCATGGACCGCCAGCTCATATGGCTATATCGCACTGCCACGGTTATGGAAATAATCAGATGATACGTTTAAATGCGAAAGGACAAATGGGCGTCGGTGAGAGGTGCATAGAAGCTGATAATCAAGTGAGTCATTCCTTAAATTATTTGACACGATTTCCTTATACCGTATTTTATGGACTACAAGACTCACCTTAATTTTTAGACATTTTTTTTAATAATATTTTTACCATTTATTATTTGATTGCAAAGCCAAACTAAAATAAATATTTTTTTAGTAGAGTATAAAATCAAACTGACCTTTAAAAGCCCAGAAAATCGTTATCTGAGTTTCCTTCTTCTTCGTCGTCATTGTTGTCGTTCACTTCATATATAAGATGGTCTTCATTGCCATCGGGAGCGTTACTTATAACGCACTTCCTGAAAGATTTAACAATGTCATCGCTCATTCAAGAGAATGATAGTTTTATCCACAGACACACTGATTGTAAGTTGTTTTAAAGCACCATTCGGCGTGAGTTCGTGTTATTTTTCTTCATTCCTCTCATATGCACTTTGCAAAGGTTTATTTATCGACACATCACGTGGTTTCAAGTGTGAAGTAAGTGCTCCCGGAATAACACCAAGCTCGGTATTTCTTTTTCTCAATTTTTTTCACAATCTTTCAAATGACTACTAAACTGATCTAACACAAGCAGTGAACTCTTCTTCATAGCTTTCCTTCCTTCCCTCAGAAGACTTAGACATTGTTTTGCGCGTGAAAATGATTTGGATTAAGTTTCCGTCAGACATTTTTTTCATGTCCATTTAGTTTTGCAGTTACAGTTTTAGCACATTTCATGGCAACTAACTGTCTTGTTACTCGGCGCATCAAATGTCAGTGGAGTTTCGTTGTGTTTCCTATTTGGTTTAGTTCCACACTATTCAATTGCGAATGTTTTTTTTTGTTGGTAGAGAACCGAAATTTCGCTCAGTTCTTCTCTTCTTCTGCATATTCAATTACTTTCAGTTCAGTTTGTAGCCCATGTCATGTGAATGCCTTTTATTTATTTATTTTTTCATGGCGAAACTAGCGATTATCAAAAATATTGTACTCATATATATTGTAATATACAATATAATATTGTACTGATAATATTGATAGCACAAATCACTTTCAATTCAAGTTCACTAGCACGGCAGACTGCACTGGCGCATCCTAGGCTAGACCGTATACATGGCGTGTAACTGCTGGGTGGGAGGGAGACAAAGATATCATTCTTGTGAACCCCCGCAACTCATGCTCGTCGCATCGGTGGATTGTTGCTTGCGAGTTGAATCCATTTGTAAGACTGGCTGAAAATTTACATCAAACACTAGACATTTTAGTATTGTCGCTTTTAAATTTTGATGTTAATTTTATGAACAACGTGATTTACAAGAGAGAATCCTTTTAATTGGGTATGTAGCGATTCCCTCCTGCTCTATGGGATCCTTTCGTACAATAACTACAAAATGCGATTCACTTTAATACCCACTCGAATTTACCTGTTACGGAGTGAAGTTTTAATCCCCAGTGTCCCATAAGTCTTTGCAATTGCTAACGTGGTGCGTACCTTTAAGATTTAATCATAAATTTATCTAGACAGTTAGCAGTAATGCACAACACTTACCAATCACGAATTGTCTTCTATAAATCAACGCTGATTAAATAAAAGAGATGCATGAACTTGAGCAAACTGTATTGAGAACGATTTAGGAAATGCATACATGCAAATAAGATTATAATTCGTGCATTCAAAATAAATAATGCCTCATCAAAATAATAAAATAAAATAATATTTGTATTCAATTACTGCGTGTAAATAGATGAATAAACATAGCGTTCCAATTTCGTCTAATAACTTCCCAAATTATTTATAAAATTACTCTACTTCATTTTTCGTCATTCCTACCATCACAATGTTATTTTAAACCTACACCGTTATCTTATTAATTCACTTCAATTTATTTATTTTATCTCAATAAACTTGTTGCCTAATCAATTTAATTTATTCCAAAAATACAAACTTAAAAGAATTAGTTAAGTGTTATCTAACACTGTACTATGCTATGTCCCATATCTAACTATCGATACTTATTAACAATGTAATTTACTCATGATTTAATTTGGAATAAATTATAATTTTATTCATGATTTTATTTTCGCTATACTGACTGGCAAGCTGTGCGGAGCTGTGTGGCTTTTACTCATTTCTTTGACTGGTCAATTTTCTACCAAAATTACGATCAGTCTTCTCACTACTTTCTCCCTACCTCTAGTAAATTACTATAATTTAATGTATTCTCAATGAATTACCTATCATCCTCTCTGCTAATTACTTTCAGCCATAATGGATTTATGTCCAATCCGATCTGTTTCTTCCCTCATACTTAACAGTGTCATACGGTATGCTTTCAGTAACTATTGGTTTGCTACTAATTAGATCTATTCTCACTGATAACAGCACGTTGTGCTATATATAGATTATTACCAATCAACGACGATTGTCTCTGCTACATATCATTTATATAATTGACGTCATCGAACTTGGTTTTTTTTTTCCAACGGAAGAAATAATGCTACTTTTCGATTCTCATGGTTAAATTCAACCGATTAGTAAATAAGCTAAACTGTATTTTATTTCATGAATAAAAGGTTAAATGAAACTCTTAAGTGGTAACTAACATTTGCAGTTCTTGCAACTAGTTCGTCTAGCTCACAAAACGCTTTAACCACTAAACGTTTCAAAGAATCTAGCCAACCTAAATTATTTATATGACTTTAAAGTATCAAACACACAAAACTATCTATCATTGAACAAAATTAAAACGAGTACTTCGTTACAATATCAATTTCGAGTATAAGACGCACTTAAATTTTGGAAGCAATTTCTTGTGGACTAAAAAGTGCGTCTTATCGTCCGCAAAATACGGTAGATGTGAAATTATAATTAATAAGTTCTAACGTTGAAACGGTAATAGTTTGAACCAATTAATTTAAATTGTCTACGCTTTGTGCGAAATTAAGTGTCTTTTTTAGCGCGTTTGTTGTAACAAATAATATTAGGTGTACAATTAAATAATCCAAATTATTTTAAGCAGTTATGAAATCAAACTTTAAATTTAATTGATTTTCCAGCTCTTTTGAGGTTATATCCTGATAATATATTGCTGTCAAAAGTGACATATCGTTTTCCGAAATTGTCAACATAATCATCAAAATAATTCTCGGAAATACTACAACGATGATTTGTTACAGCTGGTTACTGAGAGTTCAGCACAAACTCAAAAAGTTTGCAGAACAGTTGGGTGTAACGAAATAAATGATTTCCAAACGTCTATATGAGATGGGAAAGATGTCAACGTGTCATTCTTTTCTGAATGGACATCGTTGTATGATAATCCAAAACGCATGGTTAAATCTCGGTGAACCATTAACATCGATCCCAAATTTCATTCGCTTCGGAAAGAAGGTTCTGTTCTGCATTTCATGGGATATCAAGGGCAAAAAGCGTCATAATGCATCTTGGTTGGAACATCTTGCAACATCCGGCGTGTTCAGGTCAATAGCACACGCCTTGTCAATTACACGCTTCCAGTCAGCGGATGCGATCCGAAAATGGCTTGATGACTTAATCGTGTCCAAAGATATAACATTTTTCCGAGATGAAATGTATCAGCTTCCTGAAAGATGGGTTAAAATTGCAGAAAGCAACGGGGAATATTTTGATTGAAAAAGTTAAACTGTTTTCTTTTTGAATATAAGTTTATACATTTGTACACCAATAGTATACTTCGATTTGAAATTGCAATTATAAAATGGCCATTTATTTTTGTTTACTTTTTTTTTCAGGGTATAAAACTAGCATTCTGTCGGCTTGGTACTGTTGATGGGCCATGGGTCTACGATAATCATACGCATACACTTTTACATCGTGTACATCAGAAATGTATGGCTCTGCATCCTCAATCATCGCATCTGAGTCTGATGCCATGCGATGTTAATAACAGCTATCAACAATGGTATTTTAAAACTGTACAACCGAAATGGCGATAAATTTAATTGAAATATAAATATTTGGTGATGTTTCTATTTTCTGACTTCTTTTTATTTAAATGGTAAAATCTTTAATTTTTTGTCTACAACTGACCTAGGTTTCGTTACATATTTTTACTGTCATCATCAGGACTCTACAAATTTTATTGATAATTAGTCTTTTTTAATCTATTATTACAATTCTTAATTCTATTGCTATCTGTTTTAATCTATCATGTACTTTTACCGCCAAACAGCTCCATCGGTGCAGGCCTATGTATCAAATGTATAATGAAATCCAAAGTATTGACTTGCCGTTTATTGAGGAGAGTCGGTAAAGTGGAGGCATTTTCTTGGTTCTTCAGACTATTTTTATTGGCTTATAAAGTCTTTTCCGGAAACATTTAAGTATACTATAGACTCAAACAAGAGCGAAATTGCCTGGTTTAAGGATGAACTGACAGCTGAACGCTCCAGACGGCACCTTCTTAAGGTGCAGGTATAATGTTGAGCCCAGTATTCATTTAAAAAAATCTAATTTCAGTAGCTAATATGAACTATAAAAAATCAATTAAAGATGCCGAAATTCAAGCTAACAATACATTTTTAAACAATGCAATGAACAAAGTACGAGTCTCTTGGCAAAAAATTAATGCTAAACTGGGGAGTAATAAAGATCTTAAGTTATTAACTTTAATGCAGAACAATTGAATCATTTTTTTTATTAATATTCTTTCTTAATAATATTCTCTCTCATTAATAAAAATCTGCTATGGTCAGGTCATCTCATGTGACTTGGCCAAGGCTTTCGACTGCGTTCCACACAGTCTGCTTTTAAATAAATAAAAAAATTATAAATTTCATGACACACTCGTTAGGTTAATTAAGTCTTATTTGAGGGATAGAAGACAATTGGTGGTGGTGAATGGTATTTACTCCTCGGAACAGATTCTTAAGATAGGTGTACCCAGGGGTCAATTCTGGGACCCATATTATTAATCATCTTTATCAATTACATTTTCTTTCTGAATTCATGTCACAAATTACTTTATGCAGATGATTCCACTTTTGTTTTACTTTTAACTCATTGGATGCTTTAATGGAATCAAATAAAGAAGTCAAGAGAAAAACAAAAGAATGGTTCGCGCGTAACGGTTTAAGGATGAATCAAAGCAAAACACAAAGTTTGTTATTTTCCTTAAAATCTCTTGACTCGCATGCGAATCCAGAGTCAGTTGATTTCTTTGGTCTTAAAATTGATGACAAAATAACCTGGCCTCCTCATTGCAATTATGTAGCTAATAAGCTAAGCAGAAATATTTACGCATTCAGGGGATTAGCCGGTTAAGTCTCTGTTTCGATGCTCAAAATGGCATACTTTTCTCTTTGTCACTGTGTTCTGACATATGGTTTACTTGTCTGGGGAAGGTGCAGTTATCGGCGGCGCATTTTTTCGCCTGCAACGCCGAGCTATAAGAATCATAAGTGGTCTAGATTATAGAACAGATTGCAAGAAATGTTTTCAGGAGCTGGAAATCCTTACGCGTCCTGCTTTGTTCATACTAGAAGCCGAAACATTTATAAAAAATCACTTAAATAGGTACACGGTTAGTGCTAATGAACATGAAACCAGATTTTCCAATGACATGAGGCCGCCTACCATACGATTAGGCAAATCCGAAAGGAGCTTTGAGTTTTTGGGTGTCACATTTTTTAATAAACTATCTACAAACTTTCGAAATCTTCCCATTTCGGAATTCAAAGAACTGAAAAACTACTAATTAATCATAGTCCATACTCATTTGACGTGATTTTTTACATCAATTTTTAACTTACTAGTTCAGCATAATTTATAGTGCAATTTTTTTTTGTGTGTTTAAATGTAATGTTAGTTCCACTGACAAAAAACATCAATGAATGAATGTCTATCAATTGGAATATTGCCCCGTGTTCTCAAGTACTCGCAAGTCGTTCCCATTCCAAAAAAAGGTAACTCTGAGGATATTCATAACTACAGGCCAATCGTACCGATGTTCTCTAAGATTTTTGACACCGTGATTAAGGAGCAGATGATTCTTTACATGGAGCGTAATCAGCATTTAAATGGGGATCAATTCAGTTTCAGAAAAGGTAAGTCCACCACAGCATGGCTGAATTGGTAAATTTTATCCTAGTTACTTTGAAGGGAGCTATGGTCAGGTTATCTCATGTGACTTGGCCAAGGCTTTCGACTGCGTTCCACACACTCTGTTTTTAAATAAATAAAAAATGTATAAATTTGATGACACACTCGTTAGCTTAATTTAGTCTTATTTGAGGGATAGAAGACAATTGGTGGTGGTGAATGGTATTTGCTCCTCGAAACAGATTCTTAATATAGGTGTACCCCAGGGGTCAATTCTAGGACCCATATTATTAATCATCTTTATCAATGACATTTTCTTTCTGAATTCATGTCGCAAATTACTTCATGCAGATGATTCCACTTTTGTTTTACTTTTAACTCATTGGATGTTCTAATGGAATCAAGTAAAGAAGTCAAGAAAAAAAACAAAAGAATGGTTTGCGCGTTACGGTTTAAGGGTGAATCAAAGCAAAACACAAAGTTTGTTATTTTCCTTAAAATCTCTTGACTCGCATGCGAATCCAGAGTCAGTTGATTTCTTTGGTCTTAAAATTGATGACAAAATAACCTGGCCTCCTCATTGCTATCATACGATCAGGCGGAAAAACTACTAATTAATCATAGTCGATACTCATTTGACGTGATTTTTTACATCAATTTTTAACTTACTAGTTCAGTATAATTTATAGCGCAATTTTTTTTTGTGTAATTTATACGTCTCATGTTATTTTATATTTAACTTTGCAACTGACGAGTGTAACACTTTTCTGATAATAACACAGTACATTATTCTATTCTATTCGTTATTTTATGAAAGTTTTGTGGAATTATACGATTGTGTCTCACCAGATCTGAAATTAAGTATAAATATTGATATATGAAATAAGCAATCTTTTGTGCGTTATTAAACCGATAACTAATTTTTTTAAAGTTAAAATTTCAATTTATATTACTGTTAGAAATTTTATTGCTCATATTTTATCCATGTTGGAATAAATAAGAAAATATCGTTAAACATTTTAATTTTGTTAAAATTCATGATACTTTTAAATCTCAGAGGTGGAAATAATATGATGTGGAAATAACATTACATATCGGTTAAACACTTCTAATTTAATGAGATTTATAACAATCAATTTTTTTACTTTTCAAATTTTATTAAAGTTATATTCAAAATATATTGTTATTAAAT
>WYDF02272185.1:0-17940 GCA_009867245.2 Adranes taylori | reverse complement strand
CAAGCAAGGACATAAATATACAAGACCACCAGCAAATCAGCTCACCCCACTAAACCAAACTTCCTCATCAGTTGACCGTGCTATGGCCAAGGGATTGCAGGTTCCCTTGGTTGTAAAGCGAATGCTATAGCGTATATCTTATCTGCAAGCGATCAGCTTACCATGATTTCTAAAAGCATTTCATTCATTACCAGTTCCAGGCTGAAGAGGATGATAAATCCTAAAGCCTCGTTCAAATAAACTCTCCAATCTCCCAACGATAAACAATCCCAACAGGGAGTGGAGTTTTAGTGGGTATTAATCCCACACTGTCGGATGCAACGGGCATCCTTCGCCTTTTGAAGGTTTCTCCACTTCCTACGTAAAACAAAAAAAGGGAAGGGCTCCCAGATTGTTATCAATTCTTGATCCAGATTGTTGTCAGATTTTTACCACCATTTAAAACTAGTTTTAATGGAAAAATATTCGCGTTTTTAATCTTATCGTTCTGTTGTGCGTTTGAAATGTCTTCAATACAAATGTGAATAGTAATTTTATTTATTATAAAAATAATGATTGCGTAATTCGAAAACCTTAAGTTCTTTTCATTTTATGCTAAACAAATAATTATAATTAATGAAAGAAGTTGTCATCTAATATACCTAACCAATTATGAATCTTATTTAAATGTTGGAAGCTAATTGTAATCACAACGTCCTTTCATGGATGTATTTTATTTAAACACTGTGTTGTGTTTGATGTGTTTGATTAATCTATCGTCCGTACTCAACATATTTAAATATGACTTAATTAAATTAAATCTTAAAATCAATTCAAGGTATGAATAGATTGTTTACTTTTGTTACTTTAGTGTTTTATTATTTGGCAAAGTTCGTAAATCCACTATAATTGTTGTTGCATCACGAAACCAAAAGTAAATCCTTCATCTCATGAACTCAAGCTACGGTATAATACTAGGAACAAATCCACCTGTAAAGGCAAAGCGTGAAATAGGAGCTCCATTGTTAATTTAGGAGGTGCGTAAAAAGTTGGTCATGCTTCGCCACACAAGCTTCATGTAATAAAATGCTACAAAATCTAATCTAAATAATAAACATATATAGCACTTCGCTAGAAAATAATTTATTCATTGTATTCAGTACAGCATCGCTTGTCAAAAAGAAAACACTGGAGTGTTCCGATAACTCATAAAAGGATTTACAAATGCTAATTTTACAAGTTCAACACAACTATTACAGCATTCTGATCGCATTCTTCCAGTCCTAAAAATCCTTTAATTAGCTCAGACAGTTCTGATAAAAATTCAGAGCTGAAACATATTCCAAGCTTTTTTAGTGTCTTACTAGTGTCTCAAGGAGTGTCAGCAAGAAAGACCATAGGGAGAAAAAAAATAACAACAGTAGTAAGATTTATCACAAAACTTAACTGTCGGAGGAAACTGTGTTATTGCTTACAGCCTTATATTTCGTAGGATTAAATAGAAAACCTATATAGCTCGTAAACGCAATAGATTTGAGACAACTAAACTGGGCCCACATAACATCGATCGAATTCTGAATTCAAGAGGACACTGGATTCCTCTGAAACATAAGACATCTAGGAGTATGGATCAGACAAGAAAACACAATAAATCCCTGTGATAAGGGACTCGTTCCCACTCAATGGGAAGTATTAAACATAGTGTCCTTCAAGTTATACAGTTAGTTGCTGAATAATTTATCATATTATTCTGCATTTCCTTTCAAATTTTCATTGACTCCCTAAACTGTTGGTTGGAGCACTGAAGTAACCTTAGAAGGCAAAATAACAGCACTGAAAACTTTCTGGGTTTCTTTGCAACGAAAGGTTTGAGGAATGCTTTTAAGCGATCAATCAAAAATTAAACACTTCCAGAATTGACAGTAACAAGCTTTTTGATTTTGAGGATAAATTACAGATTCAAAAAATGTTTCCTTGCATCCAAAACATCTTTGTTTCTTGTGTGTGGCTGGCAATTTTTTTATTCCCTTAAAGCACCGATGATTTTTAACTTCCCTATCATTAACAATGGCCGGCTTTACTATCATTGATGACAATTTCTTCTTAAAGATTAGAAATTTTGTTGGTATTGTCTTGGCTAAGACACACACTTTCTGTAGTCTCTAAATTCTGGTTTTCTGCCACTTTAACCGTCTTTGTTTAAAATGTTCCGTTTTCATTCTCAAGTACACTCGCAAATGCTGTAATGGCACCACTGTTTTAATAATGTCCAATATTCTTGCATTTCCAACTCCATAGTTCAACTCCAGTCCGCTACCATGATTCTTCAACGACTCTATTATTTTAAGTAAATCGAAAAACTTTTGTGGAAAGCTTTCCGGGTGTCTTTACAATAAAAGGTTTGAGGAATGATTTGAAGCGTCGTTAATAAAAAATTAGACACTTCCAGAATTGCCAGTTGCAAACAAAAACTATTTGACTTTGAGGATAAATACAGCTTCAAAAATGTTTGTTTGCATCCAAAACTTCTTTGGTTCTTGTAGACTTCTTGGGCAATTTTTCTTCTTCCCTTAAACACCGAGGATTGTTAGCTTCCCTATGATTAACAAAGCCATGATTTACAATCAGTTGCTGACAATTCCTTCTTAGAAATTAGAAATTTTGTTGGTATTCTCTACCAATGTATTAGCAGGCAGTTTTATACTCGGAATGTCCAGTTTTCTAATTCTGTGTCTAGGTTTGAAACGCACAGCAAGCTGGTAGTAGATTTAAAATTAGCGCTATTCCATAGTTTCTTGCAAATTTCACGAGGTTTTCCACGAATCAACGTGACATTCCTATTCGCTAATCTTGGCTAAGATAAAAGCTCTGTCGAGTACATTCGCAAATTCTGTAATGTCGCCACTGTTCCTATTATTAATGTCCGATATTCTTCCATTTTCAACTTCGGATCCGCTACCATCATCCTACAACTACTCTATTATTTGAAGTAAATCGGAAAACTTTTGTGAGAACGTTCCTGGTTTCTCTTGGCAATGAACGTTTTGAGGAATGATTTGAAGCATCATTAATCTTAAACACTTCCAGAATTACCAGTTGCAAGCTAATGTTTTTTTTACTTCGAAGATAAATACAGCTTCAAACAAATGCTTGTTTGCATCCAAAACTTCTATGGTTCTTGTATGTGGCTGGCAATTTTTTGTTCCTTTAATGCACCGAAAATTTGTAGCGTCCCTATAATTAACAAAGGCATGTTTTAGAATCAGTTGCTGACAATCCCTTCTTAGAAACGAGAAATTTTGTTCGTACCCTGTCTAATATATCAACAGGCAGTTTCACAACCGTAATGTCCAATTCCCTAATTCTATGTCTAAATTTGAAACGCACAAGCTGGTAGTCGCTTTAAAATTAACGCTACTCTTAATTTCTGGTAATTTCACAAGGTTTACCACGAATCAATGGGCCACCCTTATTCGTTGATCTTCCAGGTTTTATAAATCCAGGTTTTCTGCCATTTTAGTAGTTTTCTCTACAATCTTATGTCTTAATTGACAAGTACACTCGCTCATTCTGTAATGGCACCAGGGTTCATTTATTAATGTCCGATATTCTTGCATTTCCAACTCCACATCCACTACCATCAGTTTTAAACTACTTTAATACTTGAAGTAAATCAGAAAACTTTTGTGAAAACGTTCCGGAAAAGTTTTGAGAAATTTTTTGTGAAATGGTTTCTTGAAAGGTTTGAGGAATGATGTGAAGCCGTCATCAGTCAAGAATTAAACACTTCCAGAATTGCCAGTTGCAAGCTAATGTGTTTGGACTTCGAAGATAAATACAGCTTAAAAAATGCTTTTTGGATCCAAAACTTCTTTGGTTTTTGTATGTGACTGGAATTTTTTTTATTCCTTTAAAGCACCGAAGATTGTTAGCTTGCCTATGATTAACAAAAACATGCTTTACAATCAGATGCTGACAATTACTGCTTAGAAACTAGAAATTTTGTTGGTATTCTCTTCCAATGTATCAACAGGTAGATTTATATCCCGAATGTTCAATTCTCTAATCCTATGTCTAAAAATTTGAAACACATAAGCAAGCGATAGTCGCTTTAAAATTAGCGCTACTAGTTTGGTAATTTCACTTTAATCGTTTTTCTCTACAATCTTATATCTTAACTGTCAAGTACACTCGCAAATTCTGTATTGGCACCACTATTCTTTTAGTAATGTCCGATATTCTTGCATTTCCAACTCCATATTCCAACTCCAGATCCACTACCATCATTCTTCAACTACTCCATTATTTTAAATAAATCGGCAAACTTTTGTGCATCGTGTTTGTATTTTGTCACTATTGCGAACGACAAAAGAAAAACAGCTACAGACCTACAACTACAGACCGGTTGGCACTAGATGGCGCGCAATTATTTTGCTTTTTATTTTCAAAACTGTGTTACTTTCGGTTTCGGTTTCGCAGATGAATGGTTCGGTTGAGCGATATTTAAATAATCGACCTACTGTAGCAGGTCGGAGATGTATTTATGATATCTATAATGAAATATTATGTTTCCTTACCCTTCCACTTTTCCACAGGCAGTTGCAGTTACAACATATCTTCCATCACGTATAGGTTGTGCGTAAGAAGGCTTACTACCAGGTATAACAATTGCTAGTAGAACAATAAACAGTACAGAAATAAATAGAAGCAAGGCACTAATCGCGACGCGGTGCTGTTTTAATAGTTGCTTCCATACAGGTTCTGCAGGTTCTGCTGCTTGTTGTTTTTCTATATCCTTTGAGTCCTAAAAATAATAGTCAATTAATTTTAGAAATTAAATATTCACATAATAAATAATACTGATTTCTTTAGAGGGACATATTTAGTTAGAGGGACATTAAGTCCCTTTCACTGTATTTACTAAGTATAGTATTGCAATCGTAGATCATAAAATTTTATAAAACAATAATTTAATGCAATTACTGCTCCATTAGCAATTCGTGTCGGACTATTTTACCATGATTCCGTTTATAAGGAAGCATATTTGTCATAAGGTTAAGAAACATTGATTAAAAACAGCGTACTTACATTAAGAGGTACATTTTTAAGCTCGTCGCTATTATCGGCTAATATAGATTTATCTGGTTCATCTAGAGTCTCGACGGAAGCAAGTCCCGCTTTTGTTTGATTCTCCAAGTCATCACCCTCTTTTCGTCTCTTGAACACATTGACCAAATGCAAACGTATTGTCTCTTGTAATTTTTTTCGATCTTTCTGTTCGGTTGATGATGAAACTTTATTCTCGGTACCATCTTCCGCCACCTCACTTGGTATTGATCTGGATAAACGGAATGGATGCTGTTTCAATTTCATTTTCGCCTGCTCTAGTAGTGAAGGTTCTCGTTTCTCTTTTTCCGTTGATTCCGTCACGTCACCTTCATCAATATCAGTTTCCTAAAAATTACAAAATTCTAGATATGTACTTAAGACAATCGAAATTAGAAGGAAAAGGAGGAACAATATTTTTTACATCAAAATTATCTGCTCATAATTCAAGACAATTTATATCAGAAATTAATTCCTTAACCAAGAAACGATCATCAAAAAGATCAATATAGACCCCACATGGATTAATATGATAGTTAATAGAATCGATTCGGATTCAAGGGTTCATTAAGCGGTCAACAGACAAAAAACCAATGATTAAATTTAAATATAAATAATATATATATAAATTTATAATATATATATAAATTTATATAAATTTTTATATAAATAATGCTGCATTCATATAATATTTTGGATAAAAGACATTTTAGTTGCATTAATATAATTCGTTGTCATGCTTCTACAATCCAAAGAATAAATCAGTGCTTCTCAACCTTTTTTGGGTAATAACAAAACAAAGATTTCCGAGAATTTTCGCAATACACCAAAATATTTTTAACTTATTTTATTAAAAACATTCCATTGGCTATGCCTGCTTAAGAAAACACAGCATATTCCAACGGGACTCCAAAGTTGAGAAGCAAACCCGCAACGCGTCATCAATTCTTAGGAGTCTCTCGCGATTTTTGGACTTGAGTTCAGTTAATTCCGAAAAGCCAAATTCATAGAACCAAGAAAATTAAAATGGCAACAGAGTTTTAACTACTTTCAAACTGATTAAAGGATAAACTGTCATAATTACAAGTCAAAATTCTTCCACAGTCGTGTTCGTGAATGTTGTTTGACTGAATTTGTCATTTCGTAAATCAATGAGCTGCTCCTTTTCTTTCTCGTCAAATGGACCTTTTCCCTGATCGCAAACGGATTGATTGCCCAAACAAATTTGTCAATGTCAAGTAATGGGAAAATAATGTTGAATTTCCGATTGAAGATACGATTAAAGTTCACTAGGTTCAAAATTGCATTGCTGAATTTCTTCCTATCGTGAGATTCGATAGCAATCGATTCCTTTCAATAATTTGCTTTTCCGCAAGGGCAGTTTCTCATTAAATGACTTCAACTTCGATAAATATGTGATGATGTTCTAGGATGGTTCTTGAAGACTCATGTCCAGAGAATTCAGTTTACCGAGTAAATCATACAGAAACTGAACCATAAACCACCAGATTTCGTTATGCAGTTTTAAAATACCATGTTACTCTGAATAAAATTAAATAGAATTTAATAAATGAATTGCGACATCACAGCACTAAGGAAATACCACTTAATAAGATAAGACATAAATACAATTAAAATGTATGAAGGCGCTTACATATTACGCAGTAAATAAGCCAGTAATAACCGCAGAGAGATGGGTATAGTTATTGTTCGCTACTGGCTTACGTATACACACATTAAAAGTAATGTGTGTGGTAGGGATCGCATGGAGCGTTGCCATTAGTCCATAAATAGGAAATGCTGTGGGAAGCAACGACCGCTAGTAATTGATATACACGTATTGGCTCGTTGTTATGTGTAGACTGCTGTTGCTTCACTGAAATATGTGAAAGGCCCTAACACGGAGTGAGTGACTATATAGAGACCCGTAGAACAGAACAAAAGTTTTATAGAAGCTCACGCCTATAAATACAGCCGTTTGGTATACAATATTTTAGCTCCAATTTTGAGAACTCGAAGACAAGCCATCCAGCGGCAGCAGCAGAGCAACCAGCCAAACCGAGACAAAAGGCAGAGCGACAGCCAGCAACAGCCGCCGAAATAATAACACGTTTGAAGATCAATAGACGTTATTTTGTTAAAATACTTTTTCATTAATTAGCAGTAAATATCCTTTACAGCTGCCCACAAGAACAAGAACCTCTGGACAACTCACGTACTCATACCTTCTCGTGCCTTCAGTAAGTCACTGAGGGTCGATGGAACAGTAAGAGCGGTTCCAACGTGCGGTCTCACGTTAAACTGACCTGGCGCCAGAGAATACATATTTCAGAATGCTGTTATATTCTGTAGCAATTAAGATATTTGTTTCGGCCATCTTTGATAGTCGCTAGGACTCTCCGTTAGCAGCGTCGCGAGCGAGAATCTGTCACACGGTTGGAATCCAAAATCTTGATCCTCAGTTTCAAGGAAAGAGATCACTTCTAGTTTGAGTCTGTTAAGAACTTCTGTTAAAGAAAGTCTGTTAAGAACTTATCCTTTAGAAAGCTAGCGAACTTGAGTATGAAAAAGTAAGCACTTGTAATCGGAGTCCATTGCTGTGCAAAGAGTGGCCACTGGAGTAATAGAGATTTGATGAAATTGCTTGAGCCATGATGAAATGCAAATCTTCGGCAATGATTTGGATGCGAGACTTTCTCTATGAATCATGCAGTGCACAGAGACGGAGTGAGTGACTATATAGAGACCCGTAGAACTGAACAAAAGTTGTGTAGACGCTCACGCCTATAAATACAGCCGTTTGGTATAGAATATTTTAGCTCCAATTTTGAGAACTCGAAGACAAGCCGTCCAGCGGCAGCAGCAGAGCGACCAGTCAAACCGAGACAATAGGTAGAGCGACAGCCAGCCACAATCGCCGAGATAATAACACGTTTGAAGATCAATAACGTTATTTTGTTAAAATCATTAAATACTTTTTCATTCATTAGCAGTAAAAATCCTTTACAGCTGCCCACAAGAACAAGAACCTCTGGACAACTCACATACTCGTACCTTCTCGTGCCCTCAGTAAGTCACTGAGGACTGCTGGAACAATAAGAGCGGTTCCAACGTACGGTCTCACGTTAAACTGACCTGGTGCCAGATAGTACATATTTCCGAATGTTGTTATATTCTGTAATAATTAAGATATTTTTTGGGCCATCTGTGATAGCCGCTAGGACTCTCCGTTAGCCGCTTGGCGAGCAAGAATCTGTCACACAGTTGGAATCCAAAATCTTGATCCTCATGAAAAGAAAAGAAATCACTTCTACTTTGAGATTACAAGTCTGTTAAGAACTTATCCTTCAGAAAGCTAGCGAACTTGAGTATGAAAAAGTAAGCACTTGTAATCGGAGTCAATTGCTTTGCAAAGCTGTGCAAAGAGTCGTCAATGGAGTGATCGAGATTTGATGAAATTGCTTGAGCCATGATGGAATGCAAATCTTCGACAATGATTTAGATGCGAGACTTTCTCTATGAATCATGCAGTGCACAGAGACGATATTGGGATTTTGTTGACGCACAAGAGTTACAAAACCTTTGGTTTTGCCTTGCATTGAAGGACATCCATTGGTGCAAATGCCAACTCAGTTTCCCAACTCAATTTAAAAAGCAAAACCTTCTTCACTTTTGCGACAGCATCGGATCCAAACATAGTTTCGACAATAATTGCTAGGTGTGAGCTTTTTTGGGCTTTGCTAATAACTGAGCAACCTTATAACTAGCAATCAGTTCTTTTTCTGACAAGCTTTTACAATTTTGTTTTCTCTCAACTGTAAGCTCTTCGAAGTATTCTGATGGTTTGTCTTTCTGCGCTGTATGTTTTTCTCCAAATGTCGCTGCAGTTTATTTGAGACCACAAGAGATTCGTTCAACAAGCTTGAGTTGCAAAGCAAACAAAAAGCAACTTGTGAATCTTTGAGATGTCAAAACCACCTTCAACAGATCCTTTTGCTACGAAATAATATTCGATGAATTTTTCCTTCAACTTCCGTTAGTTTCCTTGTCCTTGAATGTGGCCTTTTTCAGTAAAGAAGTACAGATGGCCATTGACAAAATAAAATTAAGAAAGGCTGCAGGAGCAGACGAAATTGCACCAGAAATGTTAAAGCTAGAAAGTAACACTTGTTCATTGGATGTGGCAAATATGTAGAAATGCAAGGGATATTTCCAAAATTCCTACAGAGTGAGAAATGAATATAGTAAACCTAATCCACAAGAAAGGGAGTACAACCAAGTGTTTTAATTATAGAGCAGTGTGTCTATCATCTGTTGCCCTCAAGGTATATATAAGAGTTTTAGAGTGGAAACTCAGGGAGAGAATGGAGGGGGGGTTGAAAGAAGAACAAGCTGTATTTGGAAAGGGTCGTCAAACTCAAGATCATATCTTTACCATACGGGAAGTCATGGATAGGTTTCTCATCAGAAGTAGACTAGGGTGTTTAGCTTTCTTAGACCTGCGAGCAGCTTTTGATACAGTGCCAAGACATCATTTGTGGAGAGTACTAAAGAGATCTGGAATATCAGGATCACTGATGAGCAGAACCACTACTCACTGAGCAGATAGTAAGGCTAGCTGAAACAAGGAAACAAGAAAATAGTCTCAGTCCTTACTTTCATCATCCTGATGAACCAGATTCTTAAACAGTCTAAGAGAAGGGTAGCACGAATATGTGGATGATATTGTACTACTAGCAAAAAACCAGGAACATTTGCAAATGGCGATTGATGAATGGGCAAGTACAATAAGGGATCATGGGATGCGGCTTAACGTAGAGAAGAATAAGGTAACGGTAGTATCGAAACAAGAGGAGCATGAATTAATTAATATCCAATAGGATGGAACAAAATTGGAACAGGTAACAAAGTTTGAGTACCTTGGAATTATAATAACTTCGGATGGAAAGCCAGATGCAGAAGGGTACAGAACTACAGGGTACAGAAGGAAGTTTACCTGACATTTGGGAAAACATTAAAGTCGACTTCATGGGAGTGAAATGCGGTACTTGCGAAGAGTGGGTGGATGGACAAGAAAAGATTGCAACAGGAATACCACTATAAGGACCCAATTACAGCAGGAGTCAATTATCGATTTGGCTGAAGGACTCCGACCCCTGACAGCATAAGCAATTTCGTGAGAAAGAATAGAAAGAAGATTTTATTCAAATTGATTATTCACTTACTTCCAAGAAATTGTAGACAAGAACCAACAAAACTTGAACGTTCAAAACTTGAATGTTCTGTGCCTCAGCTATTAAAGTTTTTGCTGTTGATACATCATAAGAACAATCTGTTTTGCTTTATTTTAAACTTCAACAATAATTTCAAAGCTCAAAAACCTAGCAATTTTAAGGAATTTCAAAAATCTTGCGACACACCTGGAAATCTGTCAGAGGTTTAGAAGCACTGGAATAAATGGTACTTAAATGGGATTTCCAACAAAATAATAGTTTTAAAAAGCAAAATAGAAAAATGGAAACAATTTCGGCAGCTAAAAATATCTATTTTCTGGTTTGACCACTTCTGGCGACTTATATTCTATCAAAAATCTTTAGACTGATATCAGAAAAAGTGTGAAGACGCCCAAGCTCCGAAATAAGGCTGAATTATGGAAGCTCTAAAAAGCATCGGTAGTACTGCTCCATGCCCGTAGAAAGATACTGCAGTCTATTCTATGCAGATATCACGTAGCACTAAAATAGAAGAGATATTCGACTCTTGTTTGCAAATATTAATTTTAGGCTCTTTATGTATGCCATAATCCTTTTTTTACTTCCATCCTAAACCCTCTTTTATGATGGAAGTAGAAAGTTACACACTAAATCCTCTTTTATGTACAGGCACTATCTCCCCTTTCTTCCACTCTTGAGGTACCTCATTCTTCCCTTTCCATAAATCGTTAAAACCTCTCATTAATGCACTTATCGCATCCTCACTCAACAAACTCCACACGTCGTTTGGTATTCCTTCCTCACCTGACGCACTATTTTTCTTTCTCATTCTTTCTATTTCTTTTTTTACCTCTTCTTCTGTTATATCCTCTACCTTATTCTCATCACACTTTCTCCGTTTGCTATCACCCTCGATTCCATTCACTTCCTCATTCTCCCTTCTCTTACTACATATCTGTTCCCATTCTCTCACTCCAATCATATTCTCATTCATACTTTTTCCTATAAACCCTTTTTTTCTCAAAAATTCCCAAATCTCCATTTCATTCTTCAGACGATTAATCCTTTCCCTCTACTCATTCTCTTTCCTCCTCTTATCTTTGATCATCTCTTCTCTATATTTTTTCTTGGCAGCGTTGTATTCTTACCACTTTCTTCGTCCTTCCCTGACATCCCTCAGAACCTCCCTGACTCATTTTTTTTTTCGAGCCAATCCTTGGTTTTTATCATCTAATCATATCCCTTTTTCCATTGATATTCAAGCTCCTTTTTTCATTACCTGCTTCATACTCATCATTTCACCCCATATTTCCTTTCCCATCCATCTTTAAAATTTATCCTTTCCTTTTTTATCCCCTTTAAAGCTCTCTATTATTTTTTTATGTCTGCCCCCATACACCTCTGGTTTACTCTCATATCTGACATCTTTGCAACACAGCTCTAATGGAAAATGATCAGCTTCCACTCTTTCGCCTATTCTCAGACTTGCAACCCATTCTCCCATACATTTAATCATTAACACGTAATCAGTTGATTCTAGCTCGTTAAGATCAACATTTATAGGTAAAAAGGTTTTGGTAACGTATATTGGAGCAAAGTTTGGATATAGTTGGTATTACATTACTCTGTGTGCACATAGAATATGCTATTTAAAGAAGTTATCTCCTAGACGAAAGTTTGGGTAACATTGCTCATAATTAATTGTTTTAAAAAATATTTTAAATGAATATTGTCATCATTCTAACATTCACATAAAGCAAGAAGAGATGTTCATATTTTAATTAAAACATATTTATTATTATTTTAAGGCACGGATTCAATATAAACTATTTCTATTTCTAAATTTGGAGCAAAGTAGGTTCAGTTCACGGTATCCCATTCTACCCTTCATTAGCTCCACCCATATGGTTAAATCTTTTATGAATGGTATATAAAATGCAAAAAAAAATAGTATTTACCTTGCTCTTTTCCTTTGGTTTGTTTCGGTTAAAAAATCCTGGCATTAAAATACCACCAATAGGAATTTTCTTCGGTTTGACTTCCTTGATATCATCGGCTTTTACTTTTCCAACGGCTTCAATTTCTTTTTCTTTCTCGGCATCAGTTTGGGGTATAGCAATTGTTTCCAACGCTTCAGTGATTTTATCATGTGCTTTGTTTTCTTCGTTCATTTTCTTTTCATCTTCATTTATTACATTATCCAACGTAATATCCTTTTTGTCTTCGATTACATTTACCGCACTCATTTTCTTTTACACACCGAGAATATTGATAAACTTTGTTTTAATTTGTTTTAAAGCATGTTAGTTTAGCACTAAAAAGACCGGTAAAGCGTTTTAAATCTGCTCGTTATTTATTGATTTTCTCGTATCGTACAAGTCGAGGACATTTGAATGACCTAACCTTTTTAAAATCCCCTATAATTTAGATTTATTCAAATTTAGATTAATGTACGACTTCTTACAATTGATTATCGTGACATAACTAAGTTTACTTACCCTAATCACTATACAATAAGGAACTATTTAACCTAATAAAGCATTCAAAACGCGTTATTTTAACATCGAACTGAATGAATGGAAAATATCATTTGTCGAGAAACGCATGTCCAATGGATATACACATTGATGTTATGAACAACAAAACAAATGCTATGTGAAGAAGACAAAATTAATGGAAACGCAGAACGTGCAACAGAGATAATAACAAGCTGTTTCAACAGCAGGCATTGCAGCTTAACTCGCAGAACTTCTAAAAGCAGTGCAGTGTTGTTGCATGTATATCTTTCGTTGGTTTACGGATGGGAATTGCTACCGAATGCTACTGAGAAGAGAATTTAAAAAAAAATTGTTTCCGTCTTTATTATTGCCTGCCTCTCTTGTTCTCTTTTCTGTTTGTGATTTGTACCTTACATAAATATGCACCCTTGTATGTAACAATACTAATAATTTTAAATTAGGGCCGACATCTAACCAAGATTATGTTTTATCATCAGCATAAATAATCGTTCATCAAATCAATTAACTTTGTCTATATTATAAGTTTTTTTTTTTAAATCTATTTCGCCGTGGATTTAGAGGACAATATTTATCGTGCTCAACAAATACCCAATTTGACAAAAAGTCCATCGCAAAATTAATTGGATCATCATGTTGCAATAGTTTTAATTTATAGATTTCATAAAATATTAAAAAAAAAATTCGCGATTTCTATTTTACGTTGAAAAAGCCGTAGAAGTGATGTAGGTCATAAAATAAAAGAATGATTTACCTAAATCAGTGTCATTTATGAATTTTCGAACCGAAGCCTAATGATGTGCTCGAAGATGAACAGTTACTATTGCACATAGAAACTAAGAAAACAATAGTACGTGAGAATAGATACGAGAATAGAGGAAAAGCATTCTAGATATTTCAGAGATTAATTAATGAACTGTATGCACTGGCGTAACTAGACAATTTTTCTGGGAGGAGGTACTAGAGAAAATGAGAGAAAATAATGTGAAAACTAGAGAAAATAATTACACGAATGCTTTTTCTATGGGAAGGGGGGGGGGCATTCTGATGTGGGCCGGGCCCACCCTTCCTCCACCCCTAGTTACCACTATGAGTGAATGGATTCCCAAATCGCTTTCTAGAATCAATTTTACATTTTGCAAAATGGAGAAATTGTAACCATTTTACTTTTGTTTTAAGTCGCACTAGATTTAAATATCAATTTTCTAAATCTCTGCTTATGACTTACCGGATCCTAGCCCACATCTTAGTACAATTTCCTGCCATTTTTTATATTCAAGTCCTACGTAACTGTTCTGCTTTAAATCAGTGTTATACAGCACCTCAAACCTATTCCTGGACAATTCCCATTACTTTTTAATATATTCCGACACATATTAAAGTCATTATTGTTCCTGTTACGACTAGTGTTTATTTTGAAACTAAAAACTGATACCGGATTAGCATACCCCATGTAAATTAATTAATTCAATCAATTAGCATAGTAAGTAATCCTAATGTAATATAAATTGACTACTCAAATTTAATTCAACTCTTCAAATATAATTTAACAAGTCAAATTAATTAAAATATAAGTGGGTATTTAAAAAAAATCTTCATTTATTTAATAAATAAACTGCGCGAAATTCTCAATAAGCTGCCGACACGGAATCTTAAAAACATTAAATAAAAACTAATTCTATAAAAAAGCATATTTAAACTACATATATAGCTCCAGATGGAATAAAACACAGACATACTGCATGTGTAGAAGATCGTACTCAATCGTTCCGAATTTTCACGCGCAAAAATATCATGGCACGCCGGTTGTTACATTTACGCCGACGCCGCCATATAGCTTGTCGGCATCCTTTGCCATAAATATGTGTGTGTATCTATTGCACAAATAGACAATATTTCTGCATTTGCGTATTTAAGGCTTTTTCGAAAAGCTTTCATGATTATTATTGTTTTTAACTGAGAACGGTTTTAACGTCCATTTTCATCCACCACATTTTAAATAAGTCGTTATGTTTCGGACCTTTTTGTGCTTTTATTCAATCACTGATTGCTTAGTATTTCCACGAATTTTAGTAGAAGGCATTTCAATACGATGCTTCTCTAAAATTTTGGTTGCGTAAAGCTATTACCACCATCGGTTATACGTTCCACCACTTATGCTTGCATCAAGATAAAGCAATTTTGATCCTTAGAAATCTCAACGAAACAAAGAAATTTTTCTATTGGTCAGAATTACAAACCTTCCTAAAGTTTTCTAGCAGAAGTGTCCTTCAAACCACGCCTATCCAGCGGCGGACTACACCAATTGCCACCGACTCTGACAGCACGCCAGAGGAGTTCTGTCAGCTAATTTCACATAAAAGGAACCACTCAAGCTAGCGATCCTCAGACGCATTTTGGGTTTTGTACTAGTAGTTTCTGAGTGCATAATTCATTTCGAGCATAATTTCAACTAGAATAATTCATCATTAAATGACCAAACTTCTTCCTATAGAGCGAGCATACGTCGCACTCTAGAATCTGATTTTGTTCTAAGTAAGCGCCCCCAACAAATCGCATATTTATTTTTATTTAAAATAAAATAAAATTCAAACCAGTCAATAACAAATTCTTTGAACACCAGGTCCATTATATTCATATATCAATCTGAATCATTATTTTCTGCTAAATCTTTCGTTCACTCGTCACTCAGTTCTTATTTCATTCACTCATATCAATCTTTCATAATTCTTCCTTAACAAGTACTGCGTCAACGAGAAAGCAAGGAGGCCAACGCGAGAGGAAGAGGTCAAGCAACCGAGACAACGAGAATGGCAGAGATACAACTCCTCATGCACTCCGGTGTTGTTTCTCTGCAGAGGTTGTATCTCGGCAGAGATATAACTCTGGTAAAGATCATCACCTACGATCATTCCACTATTACTTCACTGCGAGCGATTACATCATACATCGCCGCAAACATTCATTTTTTTCGTCACAAATTTACTGTAAGGCTGAACGTCGAGAACCTTACAGTGATTGGGTTTCACCTTCATGCTCAGGGTCGTATTCCCGTTCTCTGCGAGCGTTTTAACTTTGTATGGCCGCGACCAAATTAACGAATACCTCCCAAGCTTTGACAACAGCACACGGTCTGATAGTGGAGATCTGTACCCAGCCATGCCTCTGCGATCTGCCTCTCGTTTGTCAGACTCTGTTCCACTGTTACTTCAGTCGGCCTTCATCATGTGTGCTGTATGTAGACACCAAAGTATAAGATAATAGTTAAACGTGCCTCGTTTTATATTGTGATTAATCAAATTTAATTCAATTTGGATATAATATATATAAATTCGCTAAATAAAAATTATATTAAAAAAACGTAGATATTTAATACTAATGCAATAGAAAGAGCTTAATATGCGAACGAAAATAACACATCTAGGTACGAGAGTGAACATTTCGCATATAGGTGCAATTGTCCGTTATTTTGGCCTTGATGAATTACCTCTGTAAATTTGGCTAATTTTATACTTCCATATCTACATATAAGTCTATTTCTTATTGGCTGTATTTGCATGAAAGGGGATAAGTCTTTAACAAATTTCTTGCGCTAAACTCTGATTAGTCGAACAACTTCTGTTTTCGTAGATTTTCGACATAAAAGCAATGCAATATTGATTCTTAAAATTTCCAACGGACAAAAGATGTTTTCCTATTGGTCGTAGTTCTAAATGTCCTAAAATTTCTAGCAGAAGTTTCTCTCAAGCTACACCCATCTAGCCGTCGGCTACACAGATGCCACTGGCCACATGCGCCAACCAGAAGAGCACCCCTGCCCCGTGTGAGCACCCTTGTGTTGGCCATTTCTGAGTGAGCATTTCGCACATTTGGCCTAGCATAATTCGCATTAAGTGCTCAAGTCAATTTCTTGCACCGTGAGCAAAATCGCGGTCTTGAATTTGGTTTGTTCGAACGAAGCGCCAATAAGAATTTTACTTGTTTTATTTATTTAAATGAAATAATTAATATACGAAGACAATAGTAATTTTTACCAACACAGAGCAAGTATATTATATTATATTTTCTGCTGAATCTTGCGTCGTCTGGCCTTCGTCTTCTTATTCACTCATACAAATATTTCATAACCCTTCCCTTACAACTATTTCGTCAATGAAAAAACAAGGAGGTCAACGTCAGGGGAAGAGAGAGGCCATTCGCCAAGCGCATCGAGCCAACGAGGATGACAAAGATAGAATTCCAGAAAGGCTCATCAAGCTGCGCTGTCTGCTGAAAACTTATTGTGTTATGCGTTTCGCATACGACCTTGTTATTCTCCTTTCTCCGGCAGCGCTTGCCGCACCTGGTACGGTGATGCATGTTGTTTTGTCTACATATGGTGTTGATAGTGGTCGTACACTGGGTGGTTGAGTAGATGCTGATGGTTGAGTAGATGCTGGTTCCACTAGAAAACCAAGGAGTGTACGAAGTACACTGCAATGAATGCGATTTGCTCTATGTGGGTCAAACAAACAGAAAAGTATCAGCCAGTATAGCTGAACACACAAACAACGTTAATAAGAACCTCAGCACGTCCGCTCTTGCCCAACATAACTCAGTAACCGATCATAGAATAGCTTTTGAAAACTCTAGAACAATAGCCACTGAAACCCACTATAACAAAAGAATTACTAGAGACGCCATAGATATCGAAGAATGACTGAGTACGATAAATAAACGAAACGACAACGAAAACATTTCTAGCACTTGGAAACTTATATTACTACCATACCGTGAAAATAGACAAAATATAATTCACATCAACAACAAACGAGACAAAAATGCATGTATGATACGACCACCATCAGCATATACTCAACGACCCAGTGTACGACCACCATCAACAACATATGTAGACACAATAACATGCGTCACCGGACCAGGTGCGGCAAGCGTTGACGTAGAAAGGAGAATAACAAGGTCGCATGCGAAACGTATAACGCAATAAAGTTTTCAGGCTTTCTCCAAGCCTCGACAATGACAGATGTGACTTTGGCACACTGAAATGCCTACCACGCGAGATATAACCCTGAAGACAAACAACTATCATCAGATTACACTCGCGGAAACCTCAAATTTCAAGTATA
>WYDF02272174.1:0-17941 GCA_009867245.2 Adranes taylori | reverse complement strand
ACCCGTATTAATAACAACAATACATATATATAGTCCTTTTTTATCGCTACGGCAGTTAATCGTTGTATTTCTTGTACTTAAAATAATCTTAAAAAATAGTATAGTGTTCGTGATGACAACAGCACAAATATAAGTTTCTATTATCTTATCAATTACTGACTAGTTTGAAAATCACAAATTAATTTCATTCTGAATTTATTCATGTCACTAAGTTCTTGTTAATAACAAAACTTATTTACACGAAGATTGGGGTTAAAATTTATTAAATGATAATAATTTTTCTCATAAATATATTGAATAAAAAAAATGTTTATCCTTTCATGTGTTATGCTAACCTGATTTAACTAAGAATTAGAATTTAAATTATATTAAAGAAATAAATTACTAAATTATATTTCCGATCCCTTAAATAGGCCTGGCAGGTTTTTTCTTAAACGTGGAATTTAATTAGTTAGTAGAAACATAACCCTTTATTTATTGTCGCTTAAAAAACAACGTGACATATTTGGTGAGGGCCCGTGTTTCTAAAATTTGTCGTAATTTGATACTCTTTTTCAAGTAATGTTGGAAATAAATTTTTTATTATTCAATTCTTTTGAAATAATTAATTTTGTTAATATTTTGGCCACCAAGATATGTGGTAATATGTAAAAATTGAAAATTAATATTTTTATTAAGTGGTTGTGAAATATTTTATTGTAAGCAATATTTACCACCAAGAAATATATGGTAGGAACTTTTCGGGTTTGTGTTTGGTAACCCTTGCCAAATGCACTCAAAAATTGTCCTCTCAAGCTAAACTAAAAATTTCATAAATTACATAGAGTGAAATCAATGAATTTTGTAGATATCAAATTATCGAACCCAATTTGTTCTACTTGCTCTCTGTATAATTCTGATTTGAACGAGTGGTTTAGCTTAGCGTTTACGGTCAAACAATCAGTTTTGATGTTAATGTCAAATACTGAAATGTAATTTTGAATTGTCGATGCAAATTATGTTGTACATGTATTAAAAGATTGTACATTTCATTAGTATTTCATAATGTTACAAAAAAACGTATTTAATTTTGCAAATATAAAATAAGTAGCGACGAATTATATTAGCTATAACTGTGAAACTGTGTAAATTTAATTTTTGAATTTTACGAGGCTCTACGTAGCACAGAAATTAGAGATCGACGACATTTTACCCATGAAGAATATTTTAGATACCAAGCGATAAATATTTCTACTGCCCAAAATCCGCCTGTCCATCCGAGCCCGCCCCGGACCCTTGTAGCAACTAGGTCCTTTAGGGTCCTTAGGCTCTTTAGGTCTTTAGGCTGCTTAGCACTTTTAGGACGCTTAGGGCTAGTGGCGGACGGGTGGCTTTGTAATGTTTAGGACCGGGCGTCTTAGGGCTTTAATCATTTAAGAACAATTTTAGAGCGGGTTTTGAACACCACTAGACCAGTGGTTCTCCACCTTTATTCGGCGACGGTACCCAAATATACAATGTGAGATTTCAAGTCAGCCTACTACCAAAGAATAACAAGAAGCAAATCTTCTCAGAAATCCTATATAAAATCTAAATGTAAGTTGCTTGACCTTGGTAATTAACTTGGTTGTAACTCGATTAAATGCCTGGTACAGACAGAGTTGTCAGTGTATTTAAAAATAAAACTATTATCTGAAATTTTATATATCTACATAGGTTCTATTTTTACATCGTGCACATCCACAAATTGATTGTCTATTAACAATTGACTCGGATATATCCAGTTTAATCTCTTCACTGCAATCCTCAAGTTCCAATATATCACTCGAATCATCCTTATCTTCTGTTCCTTTTCTAAATTATTGTATTCTGTAAAATCGAATGTGAATTCGTTTGTGAAGTAAATAATTAGGTTTATGTCCAGTCTTGAAAATACATTCTGTACACTCGAAAGATTTTTCTTCTGAATTAGTTCATTTGTGTTTTAGAAGAATTCCTTTCATTGTAATTTTGATTCCCTACACTCAAAGAAATTTTTTCCTGTATCGATGTGTCTTACAAGAGTTTCTTTTCGTGCAGTTCTGTAACAACATTCCACACACTCAAGAGGTTCTCTCCACTTAGAATTAATTTGTGTTCCAGAAGATATCTCTTTATTTACTGCAGTTTTGTAACTACATTCCGTCAATTTGATTTCGTTTGTGATCTTTGTTAAATTTCGTTTGTGTGTAGCTTTGAAGTCATATTCCGTACATTCGACAGGCTTCTCTAGTGAATGAGTTCATTTGAGTCTTAGAAGAATTCCTGTCACTGTAGATTTGTAACAAAATTCCGTACACTCAAAAGGTTTTTCTTCTGAATGAATTCGTTTGTGTTGTGAACATATCCTTTTGCTGCAGATTTAAAGTCACATTCCGTACATACTTCTTTTCGTTTTGATTTCGCTTGTGATTTACAAGACCTTCTTTGTGTGAAGTTTTGACATCACATTCCGTACACTCGAAAGGCTTCTTTTCTGAATAGACTCGTTTGTTTTAGAAGATTTCCTTTTACTGCAGTTTTGTAAGCAGATTCCGTACAATCGAAAGGTTTCTCTTCTAAATGAGTTTGTTTGTGTTCTGAAAGATATGCATTTACTGCATATTCGAAGTGACATTCTGTTCATTGAAAGACTTATTTTCGTTATGATTGCGTTTGTGATTTAGAAGACTTGTTTTGTGTCCAGTTTTGAAGTCACATTCCGTACACTCAATGGACTTCTGTTTTGAATGAGTATCTTTGTGTTGTGAATGAGTTTGAAGATTTCCTTTCACTTTAAAACCACATTCCCTACACTGAAAGCACTTTTTTACTGTACGGGTTCGTATATGGCTGACAAGTCTTTTAATGCAGTTCTGTAACCACATCCCGCACACTCAAGAGTTAGTTTGTGTTTTAAAAGATATCCTTTTACTGCAGTTTTTTAAATACATCCGTAAATTTAAAGGCTTATTTTTGTTATGATATAGTTTACTTACTGTGTGTGCAGTTTTGAAGTCAGATTCCGTACATTCGTAAGGCTTCTGTTCTCTTCTCATTCTAAATGCTTCTCTTCTGAATGCGTTCGTTGGTGCCTTAGAAGATTTCTTAATACTGCAGCTTTTTAAGCACATATCGTACCCTCGAAAAGTTTCTCTTCTGAATGAATTCGTTTGGGCTGTAAAAGAAATCCTTTAACTGCATATTTTAAGTCACATTTCGTACACTCGAAAGGTTTATCTTCTGAATGCGTTCGTAAAGGTCTTAAAAGATTTCCTCTTACTGCAGTTTTGTAACCACATTTCGTACACTTGAAAGGTTTCTCTTCGGAATAAGTTCGTTTGTATTGTAAAAGGTCTCCTTTTACTGCAGATTTGAAGTCACACTCTGTGCATTTGAAAGCCTTCTCTTCGTTGTGATTTTGTTTAAGATTTAGAAGAACAGTTTCTCTTCTGAATGAGTTTGTTTCCTTTGCAAAAGATATCAATTTACTGCGGATTTGAAGTCACATTCCGTACATTCGAAAGGCTTCTCTTTTTTTTATTATTTGTGATTTAGAAGACTTCTTTTGTGTGCCGTTTTGAACTCACATTCCGTACACCCGAAAGGTTCCTCTTCTGTATGTGTTTCTTGATGTTTTAGAAGGTTTCCCTTTACTGCAGTGTTGTAACCACATTCAGCACACTCCAATGGTTTCTCTTCTGATTGATTTCGTTTCTGTTGCAAAAGATATCCTTTCACTGCAGTAATGAAGTTACATTCCGTACATTCAAAAGGATTCTCTTTGTTATGATTTCATTTGAGACTTAGAAGATTTCTTTTGTGTGCAGGTTTGAAGTCAGATTCCCTACACTCGAAAGGTTTCTCTTCTGTTTGAGTTCGTTTGTGTTTTAGAATATTTGCCTTTACTTTGTATCCACATTCCGCATACTCGAAAGGTTTCTCTTCGGATTGAGTTTGTTTTTCATGTGAAAGATATCCCTTTACTGCGGACTTAAAGTCACATTCCGTACATTCAAAAGACTTCTTTGTTATGATTTCGTTTGTGATTTAGAAGACTTCTTTTGTATGCAGTTTTGAAGTCACATTCCGTACACCCTAAAAGTTCCCCGTCTGTATGAGTTTCTTGGTATTTTAGAAGATTTCCCTTTACTTTGTTTTGTAAACACATCCCACACACTCGAATGGTTTCTCTTCTGAATGATTTCGTTTCTGTTTTAAAAAATATCCTTTCACTACAGTTTTGAAGTCACCGTCATTAGAAATCTTTTCTTGGTTATTATTTCGTTTGTGATTTAAAAGATTTGAAGTCACATTCCGTACATTCGAAAGGCTTCTCTTTGTTATGATTTCGTTTGTGATTTAGAAGACATGTTTTGTGTACAGTTTTGAAGTCACATTCCGTACACTCGAAAGGTTTCTCTTCTACATGAGTTAGTTTGTGGTTTAGAATATTTCCCTTTACTGTAGTTTTGTAACCACATTCCACACACTTGATCGATTTCTCTTCTGAATGAGAAACGATAGGTTTTGAATTCACATTCTGTACATTCTAAAAGCTTTTCCTTGTTTGTGATTTAGAAGACTTCCTTTGTGTGCAGTTTTGAAGTCAGATTTCGTAAACTAGCCTTTTTTTCGGCAGAAGTTCGTGTGTGTTTTAGAATATTTTCCTTTACTGTAGTTTTATAACCTCATTCCGCACACTCGAACGGTTTCTCTTCTGAATGAGTTCGTTTCTGTTGTAGAAGATATCTTTTTACTGCAGATTTGAAGTCACATTCTGTACATTCGAAAGGCTTCTCTTTATAATGATTTCGTTTGTGATTTAGAAGACTTCGTTTGTGCCCAGTTTTGAAGTCACATTCCGTGCACTCGAAAGGTTTTTCTTCTACATGAGTTCGTGTGTGTTTAAGAAGATTTACCTTTACTATAGTTTTGTAACCACATTCTGCGCACACGAATGGTTTCTCTTCTGAATTAGTCCGTTTCTGTTGTAAAAGATATCCTTTTACCGCAGATTTGAAGTCACATTCCGTACATTGGAAAAGCTTCTTTTCGTTATGATCTCGTTTATGATTTGGAAGACTTCTTTTGTGGCCAGTTTTAAAGTCACATTCCGTACACTAAAAAGACTTCTCTTCTGAATAAATTTCGTCTTTTCTGAACATAATCTCTCCAATTGTATATACCTAGTTTTTATAAATTCATGGTTGCATGTAATAATTTTATTATAATTACAAGAAATATGTTACATACAACTGGGAAATAGGTCGTCGCTATATGTTCTGTGATTTTCAGATTTGTGTTGCTTCTTTTCAATATTTGGAATCTGTTCTTTATTGTGTCGATTCAATTTGGATGGTCTTAATGGTCTAATGACATTGGATGGTCTAACATTAGATGGTCTAATGATTAGACCATAGACAACCGACTACATCGAAAGGAAGCAAACAAAACCTGAAATTAGTGGGTCTACTGTAATTGGAATTTCTTTGCTTTTTTGTAGTTCCTTGTTTGATAAAAGTTGCTTTAAACTAACGAAATATCTATACCTCAAATTGATGCCTGCACCCTCAGTTGATAATATAATATTTAAAAAAATATAATTTATAAAGGAAAATTGTGATAACGCCAATTTGCATTTCCGTGAATATAACATTCAATTTACTACAATTTCATTTAAAATAAATATTCACATTCTTTCCATTTATCCGTATTTTCATAGAGGTAGTTTAATTTCAACTAGAACTTTCTTAAGTAGCATTAAGCAAATTAAAAATGCGTAAAATACTAATTTCTTAGTTTCATTATCTGACTTGCACCAATGAGTTTCTGTGCGGACTGTTCTTCGATCATTGCTTTTTCTTTTCTTACATTTCGTCTTTTTATTTACTAATTAGAATAGAAGTGCTTACCTAATGAAAATTACAATTTAGGATAATGTTTTGTGAATGGTGGAAGCGAATTATGGAAACAGTTTTAGGCAATAATTTTCCTAACAACAGTTTTAAGCAAATTCAATTCATTTTCTTTTCTATGATGTTTTTCTTATGCTAGCAGTACACGCTTGCCGAGACGACACGAGTGCGAGACGTACCGATGGTAGAGGGCCTGAAGGCCGAGAGCCGAGTGTAGTGTGTACACTGTCGGACGAGACCCTCGATTTTGCTCTCTTGTTCTCTCGTGTACTGTGCACTGATAGTGCGAAAGTCTCACGAGTACATTATTTACACTCCCGGGAGACCCCCTACTTGCTACCTCACCTCCTTTGACGCGTGCTAGAGACCGTTACTAACCCGAGCGCTCTTAGGCCGAGACAAGAAGCGAGACGAAAAAACCAACCAATTACACTCTCACGCTCGCTTGGTCTCATATCGCTTCGCCTAGTGTGTACTGCTAACATTATAGTCATAGATAAGAATATATGACTGATTATTAACTTCGAGATGTACATGCAAGTGGAAAGATACAGGATAAGAAAAGAAATTATAAGATTACAAAAGCAAAACGATAAAATTTAATGAAACAAAAACGTAACCTTTTATAAGTACGTAACTTTTTTACGACTGTTAGCTCTCCTTTAATTATTTTTAGTTATATAAGTACACAACTGGTAAAACTCATAACTTATTGGTCTTGACTCTTTAGTCAACTTACCAGACAAAACTGCTAAGTTTAATCTTTTGCTAACACAATATTAATCGTACATTGGAAAAAACGCATTCTTTTATAAGCGAAGAATAGCAAAGTCGGAATGATTGCCTAACATGTCTTTTCGTCAACAGTCACATCATTGAAATCGTGCCAGACACTACTGACGAGCACACAGTGTGGGCGAAACGAAGCGGTTGGTATAGTGTTAGTATTGATTTCATCTTACAATATTATTTATTAATAGCATATCAAATCACAACTATTGGCTCTAATCTCTATCTGATTTGAATTTCAGATAACTCTGAATCTTGAGAATAAGCTATGGTATTTATAATTTTTTCATAAGTGCTATTAGCTCTCATTTAATTATTTTAATTTATATAAATACACAACTGGTAAAACTTATAATTTATTAGTCTTGACTGTTTAGTCAACTTACCAAACAAAACTGCTAAGTTTAATCGTTTGTAACACAATATTAATCGTACATTGGAAAAAACGCATACTTTTATAAGCGAAGAATAGCAAAGTCGGAATAATTGCCTAACATGTCTTTTCGTCAACAGCGACATCATTGAAATCGTGCCAGACACTATTGACGAGCATACAGTGAGGGCGAAACGAAGCGCTTGGTATAGTGTTAGTATTGATTTCATCTTACAATATTATTTATTAATAGCATATCAAATCACAACTGTTGGATCTAATCTCTATCTGATTTGAATTTCAGCTAACTGTGAATCTTGAGAATAATCTATGGTATTTGTAATTTTTTCATAAGTACTATTAACTCTCATTTAATTATTTTAATTTATATAAATACACAATTGGTAAAACTTATAAGTTATTAGTCTTAACTGTTTAGTCAACTTACCAAACAAAACTGCTAAGTTTAATCTTTTGCTAACACAATATTAACTGTACATTGGGTAAAAACGCATACTTTTATAAGTAAAGAATAGCATAGTCGGAATGATTGCCTTCGGAAATCATTATATAACATGTCTTTTCGTCAAGAGCGACATCATTGAAATCGTGCCAGACACTACTGACGAGCACACAGTGATCTCGAAACGAAGCGCTTCGTATAGTGTTAGTATTGATTTGAACTTACAATATTATTTAATAATAGCATATCATTACCCAATAGTTGGGTCTAATCTCTATGTGATTTCGCTATCAAAATGTCGAATAATATACAGGATGTTTCTGCAAAGTGTCAAACAGCGACTACATCCAGAACAACAAACCAATGCCATCGGTTGTATACACCCGAATTTATAGTCAAAACAGCAGGAACACGAAATATGCCAAAAATTAACAGAGGAATGGAACAACCCGTATATATTATTAATGTTGTCCGATTCACGGTATGCGATCTATTCTCTAGTTAATGTAAGCTTGGAATAATTGCAATACGAACAACTTATATATGATATATTTAAGCGCAGTAATAAAACTGTGCCTGTGAATTTAACCACAGTGTCATCCAGATGTACATATTTTAGTACTTTTTTAGAATCAAGATAGGGCAGCATATTATAAGCATACTATACTTCAAAAAATATCTTTTTTTTGTTTTACGTAGGAAGTGGAGAATCTTCAAAAGAGGAAGGATGCCCGTTGCATCCAACAACTGTGGGATTTTTACCCACTAAACTCCACTCTCTTTTGGGATTGTATAGTGTTGGGAGATTGGTGAGTTTGTTTAAAGGAGGCTTTAGGATTTATCATCATCTTCAGCCTGGAACTGGATCAAAAAATATAAAAATTCAACTCTTATATGGCCATTTATTAAAAAAAAATATTGACTTCAAGATACACATGCCAGTGAAAAGACACAGGATGAGAAAAGAATCAATAAAATTACAAAACCAGGACGATACTATGATTTCAAACAGCAAACGTAATTAGAGACGGTAGTGAATGGAGAAAGACTTATGGAAGTTGAAGCGGGGGACCAAAAAGTAAAAAATTTAAAGCATTACTAAAGAAAACGCTTGAATTAATTAGTAAAGATACGGACATGAAAACAGATTTGTTGAGAATACTGAAATAGTCCATATTGAAATGAATTTGAAAGAAGGAAGTACACTTGATAGAAACAGGCAAGATCCAAAATTACCTAGAAATGATGCAAATTATGAAGCCAAAGGCATACAAGGCTCCGTATATGCAGTTGATATTGGATACACCTAACCTTTAAATTGTGTGTCAGTGAAATAAATTCGATTTCACTTCCATCATAAAATGGCTGGATAAAGATACTACGTAACTGTCAAATAAAGAGGATATTTCTTAAACGCTTAAAATTAGTTTTATCAGTCTATGCATTAGATTGTTTGAGAAGCCTAAAAGCATTAAAGGTAACCCACAGGCTGAACATCCAAGCGTGATACGCGCCTCAAGGACTATCAAAATCATCAGAGTCAGAACTGAGAGAAATTTGATACAAAAATAGAAAATTATGTCTCGTGAGATCATAATCGTTCTGGCAGAATATTTATCTATATTATGTATATCTGGGAACCCTAGTAAAGGTAGCAAAATGACAGTTCTAAGAATAAGGTTAATATTTAATAACTATGTTTCGCTAATTTCACTGGTGCAGTGGCTGCGCCATGTTGATGTTTCTTAATAAAAACACATCAACTTTAATGAAAAATGCATTTAAATCTTAATTAGGGTTGTCTCATTTATATAATATATATAGACATCCTAACGGACACAAAATCAATGAGGAGAATTATCAGAAAACAGTTGAACCTTCACCGACTATAAACGACGTGCACGGAGAACTTGTAATCTCAAGGGTTGAAACATGCGTGCGTTTGGTGAGGGGGGGGGGCAGGGGAGAGGGCCAATCGAGGGAGTAACCGATTTGCCTAATTGTAAGAAAGACTTTCGGTCAAAATTGATCAAGAGATCAAGATCGTTCAACCACACACTTTTCCAAAATCAACTTTTCAACTAGATTTTGCGCCAGCCACTCCGCTCTGGTAGTTCATACTGATAACCTTTCGACTTGAAGTTATGGTTTGTACAAATGATAGTTTTTGACATAAAATGTAGATAACAAATAATGGCATCTTTGGGAAGACAAGATATGCCACACAATATACACGAATATTGAAACTTTGAAATATGTTCTTGTCAAGGCTGTGGTCAATTTTCTAATAGATGAGATGCGTGTAACGATCTAAAGCTAAGAATTCCAATTTTTAAATACCATATCTAGATATAAATTAATTTCGAAACAAAATATTTGTAGATTCCAGTTAATCGCATAAAATGTGTGCGTAACAATAGCTTATGTTCCTACAGCTATATAACCTCTAATTATATCATTATATTTAAATTCACACTCTAATAAACAATTTTGTCCTGAATAATAAATAGAGATACACCACTGATTAACTAAATATACACAATTTTATATTGCAACAAACCAAACAAATAAACTTTAATTAACAACTGGACCGCATAAATTTCCCTCATTCTCATCCCCTTCTATATACATATTATCACTCCTCCAGCAAACATCGAGTGGAAGGGATATACAGATATAAGCAAGCATAGAATATAATGGTAATAGTATAGATATGCTTGCCGCCCATCCTCCCCCTTAGTAGGTACCAGAAAGAGACTGAATATAAGCTATCACTTAATTCCGAGCCGCGCCTCCGGGTGTATATCAGAGTTGTTAATTACGGAATTAATCCAAATAATCCACGACAGAATAGTCTCTGCCGTTCGCTTAATCGATATGTTATATTTATGTTGGTTTATGGCGATATATACTCTCGCTCTAGCAAATCATGCTCTATTTTCTTTTAAAATGGAATAAAATTAAAGTTTAACTTATTTTTATTCTTGTTAAAAGAAATATATTTGATTTGTTGTATGTATGAACAGTTACAAACAATATGTTATTTGTATCCAAAAGTGGTCATAGCAATTTGTCCGATTCTAGATAGAATAACAAATCATAACTGTCGTCTACATGCGTTTTAAACAGAAAATTTCATTGTTTAGGAGGAATTGGATATTTCCTCCTCACTACCTCACTAGAGCCATGGCCTTCCACCATTCCGTTTACGTTTTTGATGTAATGTATTATTGGTGAATGTTGTGGTCTATTCAATACACCAATACACTTCATTTTGTATTTTTTTTTTTTGATAGAATGTATTAACCCTTCTTAAACAAGCATTTATCGACGGTATTTTACCAATTAAATTGCTTTATTACTAGAACAAGAAACATGCATAACTAGACTTTCTTCTCAAAGTGCTCTTCTCACACAGACATAAATCAATCAGAGCATTTGTATGACTTCTCGTTCGAGTGATTGAGTTTCTCTTTGTATAGATACGATATTTTCGCGGTCGCATAATCGCATTCTGAGCATATAAAAGGTTTTTCACTGGCGTGCAATCATTCATGATTTATCAATTCATATTTACGAACAGTTTTAAAATCACATTCGGAACGTTGAAATGGTTTTTTTTAGCCAAATGTTTACGTTTGTGTAATCTAGTACTATCTTTTTGTGTGGTTGCAAAATCACATTCCGTACACTTAAAAGGTTGTTCAAATGTATCACCTCATGTCTAACTAAACTCCATTTTTCCATGGCCTCAACATCGCAATGGAACACTTATAACATTTTTTTGTCCAATGTTTTTGGTTCTTTTATATTGAAATTTTCAAATATATTAAACAGTATATGAATAAATTTGTTTATACTAAAAAGACTGAAAAATACAAAAACATGTACATTAGAGAGATTGAAATATTTACTAATAAATTTAGTAGAGGAATTTGGACAGTTCTATAAAACACATTCTAGATTCTAAGTCATTATTTTTGTAAGTCACGAATAATTTGAATCAAAATATTTTATACATTAAATTATTTATTGATACTTCCTTATTTAGTTTTATTTTTAAGATCGGTTACGCCTATTATGAATGAGGCATCATCAGGAATTATTCTGTTTTGTTTCTCACACAAAACACAGATTTAACAAAAATATTGCCTAATGATGCCTATATTATAAAAGGCGAAACCGATCGCACAAATCAAACTAAATACTTGGAAATAAAACTAAAACTTAACCCTTCTTATGGACGAAGACACAAAAAAAATATTTAGTCCACTATATGTTTCATAAATTAACATATAACGGACCCGTCACTGACAATATCATATACACATTTGCAATAGTTTTAGCTTATATAATTCATAAAGTGTAACTTTTCCATACGTAGTAAGTACTATTGAACCACGATAAGTGGCCTTGAGATAATCAATCTACATGTAGGAAACTGTTTAAGTTAAACCTCTCATGTTGGATATCGTTTAAAACAAAATTAATAGGGACTATCAAAATATCATATAATATATAGGATGTGTCTAAGAAGTGACAAACAGAGACTATGGTACGATCGAAAACAGCAATTCAATGCCATCAATAGTATAGACTCGAATTTATCGCAGGAATATAATTCAATATTTTAAGATAGATCAGCAGATTTTCAGAATTGTCTACAAATTCCTAATGTATTTTGCTTAGCATACAAATATATTTGAATACCAGAAGCTGCAGGCTGCTTCTGAATATCAGAATACCTAAATATCTAAATACCAGAATATCAAAGATTGACAAAGGAATGGAACAGCCTGCATATATTAGTAGTATCCTCAGATTCGCGGATTGCAATATCTTCGATAATTCAATGTATGCTTGGAATAATTGTTAACAAAAAGTTAATATCGTATCTGAGCGAGTAATAAAACTGTACGTGTGGATTTTACCGCAGAATATCAAGTGTCATCCAGATGCACATATTTGAGTACTTTTTAGAACCAAAATAGTGCAGCATATTATAAGCATAATATACTTCAAAAAAAATAAAAATTTAATTCTAATATGCCCATTTATTTAAAAAGAGTTTTCACTGGCACATGCCAGTGATAAGACACAGGATAAGAAAAGAAATAATAAGATTACAAAAGCAGATTGATAAAATTTTATCAAAAAGAAAATGTAACAACAGAGTTATCAAAATATCAAATAATATACAGGATCTTTCTGAAAAGTGTCAAACAGCTACTGCATTCTCTATTATTTAAAGACAAATCAGCAGATTTTCAGGATTCTCGACGAATTCATAATCTATTCAATATTTCGTTTAGAAAGGAAAAATACTTGAAGACCAGAAGCGTCCAGGCTACCTCTGAATATTAAAATTCCCGATTATCTGAATACCAAAATATCGAAGATTGACAGAGGAATGGAACAGCACGTAGATATTAGTAGTATTTTCAGATTCGCTGGTTGCAATCTGTTCCCTATTTGAATGTATGCTTAGGGTAATTGCAACAAAATATATACCTAATATCGTATTTAAGCGCAGTAATAAAACTGTGCATGTGGATTTAACCGCAGTATACCAAGTGTCATCCAAATGCACACAATTTAGTACTTTTTAGAACCAAAATACGATATATTATAAGCATACTGAAAAAGTGTAAAAATTCAAGTCTAATATGCCCATTATCTTAAAAAAAGATCAAAAAGAATCATAAAAAAGTATTGATTACGAGATGCACATGCTAGTGATAAGACACAGAATAAGAAAAGAAACAATAAGATTACAAAAGCAGATTGAAATATGATCATCCTACCTGCACCGCATAACACGAAGGTACACCGATACGTGTGAGTACTGCGCCGTCAACTGCAACGATATCGTGGACCACACTCTATTCTCCTGTCAAGGATGCATAGCCGAGAGCCATGTCGCAGATGTATACCTGGCTACAGATCTACACCCAGACAGAATTATCACGAGAATACGCGGCGACGGAAAGGCGTGGGAAATATTTTCTAACCTGGCTAAAGCTATTCTTGGCCAAAAGGCACTCAGAAAGGGGGATTAGAACGCGAAGAAGTAACGCGTATTGGTAGGCGGGTAAACAAGCATAGAAGGTGTAGGCCGCTGGAGCGCCTTTTTTCTTAATTGAAGGAAGAGAAGGAGCCTAGGTCCACAAATCAGATAGGGACTATACCATCCGGTCATCTTACTGAAGTAATGTGAAAACAGGTACCAGTAATAGTTGACCCTGGCCCCCTAGAGGTTTTTGTGGGCCCCAGTTGGCACAGCTAAACTCCACATAACTACAGACTGACCATCTTGGTAATCGACAGGCGAATTTTCACTCGGAAAAAAAGTTTACCCTAACAAGTTTCTTGTTCAACAGTTCTTGTGGCGTTGATCCATCCATCTCTTAAGTCGTGTTCTTATGTCGACTGATAAGAGCGATCGACCGCATCGATCGAGTTATGACTAGTCCACATTACCTCTGTATATGTGGACTACTCGACCGCCATACATCGATAAATAGTGAATTTAAATAGTTTTAATTTAATTTAACTGAAATTAGTGATGCAGAGGCTGTTGCAATGATCATTGCAGTTGTTGGAAGCCTGCAAGATAGTCGTCGTCGCCCATAGAGGTTTTGGGTACGGCCCAGCCTTGACCGTGGCAGAAAAAAGTATAGTACACAGGAATTTAGGAAGGATTTATTGCTGGATAAGGTTCATGAGTTAAACCTGGAACACAGATGTGACGTGAACTAACAAAACTTTGTTAGATGAATAATTCTGATTCATGTAACGTGTATAACCAAACATATTACAATACACACTCACCCATTGATATATAACTCTGAATCTAGTGCTGATGAACAGAGAAAAACATACAGCGGCTAATGCTTGGAATATACTCTCTTGCGCTTGCATACGCGGTTATAAAACCAAACGAGGTCACGTGACGCATAGCGTAGACGCTAAACGCGTAATAATGTTTAATGTAAACAGGATTGCTTATTAATCAGATACAAAGCCGGCGTTATACTTTTACGGAGTCGAGTTCAAGTTATGCAAGCAAAGCAAAGAATTTCACAGATTTAAAATGATGGGGGCCCGAAATGCAAAACAAAATAATTGCGACTATTCTGCATTTTAACGGATTAAATATTACGAATAAAATGAACACTTTAAGTTTTTCGGGTATGTTAAAAAGTGGGGCTGGGGGCCTAAGCTGTGATAGCCCTGCATTTCTAGGGGGCAGCTATAGGGGGGTCAAGTATCATTCAAAAAACTTTTTTGTTAAATACAAAAAATATTGGGTAACACATTTTGCTTTAACAGGCGGCGGGTGAAGGAGGGAACATAATTTGATGTTCCGTCGAGAACCTGGCGCGCTCCGACCCTGATTACAGTCATAATAAAACATTACGTTTCTTATCTTTCCTCGTGCCAGGTTATCACAATTGATTTTTTAAGCTGAATCTTTAAAATATTCTTTTTCGCAGTAGTTTTGTAGTCACATTCAGCACAATGAAAGGATTCTTCCCAGTATGTAGGAGTTTATGATTTATCTAATTAACCTTTTGGATAGTCTTATAGTCACATATAGAACAATGAAACGGTTTATCATCAGTATGAATACAATTATGCGTCATTAAATAATCTTTGTAAGCAGTCTTGTACACGCAGAGGGAACAATATGGATGGATTATCTCCAGTATGTTGGCGTTTATAACTTACTAAACTATTCTCATTATATATCCTAGTCGCATTCGGAACAATGATATGGTTTATGACCGCTATGTAAGTATTTATGTTTTTATCAAATTAGCGAGTCGCGAAGTTTAATACTCGCACGAGGAACAATGCAATTGTTTATCTTCTGCATGTTGACATTTATTAAGGTGAACAACTGTCCTCCTTTTGAAAGTTTTGTTCTTCCTCAAAAAGTGTCCTTCTAGATGTCCACCTTTTCGATATGTAAAAGCTAATTTGTAAATCTTTACACATTAAATAGCATATTTTAGACATTTAATAAATCTTTACATATAAAATAATGGAAAAGCCCCGGAATTGTTTAGTAAGTTCTGTAAGTTCAATCTGCCACGAGAATTAATAACCAATGGGCTACTTCGTGAAATTTTCTATGCTATATCTAGTACGGTTTATAAACACGCTGCAGTGGAATAGTGCATAGATAAGCGATGAGCAATTCCTATAGTCATCAATAACTTCGCACAAACAAACACATAGTTATGTCATCCGACCGACCGTTCAACGGTGTTACTGCGTCTATAGTCGCGCTTTTTCTCTTCGGCTAACACCGTTCAACGCAAATCGGTTCATCTCGTTCGGCCGAGGCTCAGAGACCTGCTGTGTGCGGCTGTGTCTTTACGCTGTTGCTAGATTATAACGTGCTACGTGTGTTGCTCTATCATGGATATGTAGCATGCGCTCTCTATTCGAAGAGTTGGTTGACATCGTCGATTGTCGACGTCCTCGGGAACTACAGCAGCCGAGTGCCGTGAAATACAACAAAAACCAACTGAAATTTAGTTAGTAATTGCATAGTCGCGTATGAGCGTGGTAGTGATGTAAGAAATGCGCGTGATTTCGATGTTTACCATCCCTCAATCGAATAAAGGGGGTTAGCTTACATACATATAGATGTATATATAACCCGTCAGTGAATGTTACTACGATCATTTACGCTTTGGAGTTTGTTTCGCGATGCCTAAAACAAGAAAATCGATGCATTTTAAGTGAAAACCCTTTCTTACATTAAAATCATTGTTTCGCGCACATTTTTCGCTGAGCTGATTTTTTGCATTTTAAACAAAGAAAAAAAAATGGGATAAATCTGTGGAAATTGATGATTTATACGTTTGTTTACAGACAATTAAATGTGCTGTGATGTTTTGAATAACCTAAATACATTTTTTTATGAGTTTATTATCAATATCAACAGAGTATGTTTAATAAGCGCGCGTAAATTTAAACAACTTAAATATTATATTTTATAAAAATACTCGTCAAATTTATACAACTAACTACCAGAGGCTTTCTAGTTTTTCTTAGAACAAACTATTTCGTGACTTTAGATAAATATCAGTCTCGGATTAAGACACTTCAAGGATCCGTTCCTAATTTATGTTCAAATGTTTTTACTACCATTAAATTATAATACTGGTACATTAAAAGTCCTCTTAACTTCGATTCCAGATAATTCTAGTTAGCGGGAAAATTCCATTCCAGATAATTCAAAATCATCTGGAATGCATTCCAGATAATAGAATTCATTCCAGAGCATTCCAGATAATTGAAAAATAGCGAACATTCCAAATAATTGAATGTTTCATTAAATAATTCCATGCTTCTCGTTTCATTAGAGAATGTTTCATTGGATAATTCCATGTTTTAATGGATAATTCCATGTTTTCATATTTCCAATAGATAATTCCATGTTTTCAAAAAATACTGGTTTTCATGTAGATCACGTTTAAAGATCATGTTTTTAACTCATGATTGTATACATCAATAGATGATGTTTTAAATAGGTCAGTTTCAAGATTCAATGGAGAACACTTTCAATCGATCATATTTTCAATAGAGCACGTTTTCATGTTTTCAATAGATAATTCCATGAATAATATATAATTTCATGTTTTATTAGATAATTCCATGTATTAGATCACGTTTTAATAGATAATTCAATGATAATTCCATCTTTTATTAGATAATTCCTTGTTTCATATTGTTTCATGTTTCATTAGATAATTCCATTCAAGATAATTGCATTCCAGATAATTCCAGATCATTATCTGTAATGTATTCCAGACAATGGAATGCATTCCGGATAATTCCAGAGCATTCCATGAAGTTGAAAGATAGCATTCCAAATAAGTAAAAGTTTCATTAAATAATTCCATGTTTCATCGTTCCATTGAGAATGCTTCAATAGATAATTCCATGATTTAATAGATAATTCCATGTTTTCAGATTTACAATAGGTAATTCCATGATACCAAAAGATACAACTCTTCATGTTTTCAGTAGATCATGTTTTCCAATAGATCATGTTTTCCAATAGATTATGTTTCCAATAGATTAGGTTTTATACATGAACAGATCATGCTTTCAATAGATAATTCCATGTTTTAATAGATAATTCATTACCTAATTCTTTGTATCATGTTTCATTAGATAATTACATAATTCCACTCCAGATAATTGCGTTTCAGATAATTCCAGATCATTATCTGGAGTGCCCTCCAGATAATGGAATGCATTGCAGATAATTCCAGAGCATTCCATGAAGTTGAAAGATAGCATTCCAAATAAGTAAAAGTTTCATTAAATAATTCCATGTTTCATCGTTCCATTGAGAATGCTTCAATAGATAATTCCATG
>WYDF02272163.1:0-17942 GCA_009867245.2 Adranes taylori | reverse complement strand
AAAACCAAACTGGTTCTCTGGGAGAACTTTGTTCATTTCTAGACAGTTTCGTAGACGAGATGTGAATATTCTTTCAAAAGACGTTAAGGAGTGTGATTGGTCGATATGATGAAACATGTCTAGGGTCTTTGCGAGGTTTAGTAATCATGACCGTTTGACTAGCTGTTGAGAATTGAATACACACTTATTTATAGTCCCGGCAGCGCGGCAAGATTTTCACACCTAGCAGCAGGGAGCCATGCCAGCGCTTTGATACGATGTTCATATGTGAATAAAGTTTCCGATTTATGTATTAAAAAGGCTCGAAGAAAATGATGGAGGCCAAAATCTCCTGAGGGTTCCTTTTTAAGTTCTTACAAACGACCACAAGATGGCGAGCAACATGAAGATCTTTTGTGATGTATTTCGAATAAGGAAAATGAACTTTCTTTATATATTCGCTTAAAAAGTCTCACCTAAATAAATGCAAATGAACTAACTGTGAATAAGGATCATAATATACCTAATTTTGAATGACAGTTAATTTTGTAACAAATGTCTGCTATCGCTTTTATTATTACTCACACACACACACCCATCTATAACTTGGTGCGAAACTGAAAATCGAGGGGGATGAAAAGTTTTGTGTCTGGTGTCATATGCAAGTATAGTAACGTCTAAACCGAAACTCTATTACAGTTGCGGCTTAATTTGTCATCCACCTTTTGCGCTTGGGATATTCAAGAGCAAAAGTGACGAAAATATGTGAAAGTAAATTACCCGAATCAGATATTCTCAAACAAAGTTTTACGTGAAGCATTTTTTAAATATTTATGTGTTTTTCTTGATTAGATTTGACATTTTTATAGCTGGGTGACGTTCCTTGGTCCATACTCAGGTTTAATTTAAAACTAAAATATTTTTGATGTATTTCCTTATTTTTGTTTATTTTAGTACTTTTTTTGTCTTTTGGGGTGTAGTATGAGCAAACTCATCACAAGTGTAGTGACAAACTCCCACTCACGACCCTGCTAATGGGGAGTTCTTACCGACTGTCAAAGATGGCGCAAACAAATATCTTAATTATTACAGAATATAACAGCCTTGGGAAATATGAATCCTTGGGCGCCAGATCAGTTTAACGTGAGACCACACGCTGGGACCTGATCTTGTTCCTCTGGTCCTCAGTAGCTTACTGTGGGCACGGGCAGCTTCGAGTCTTATGAATAATCCAGAGGTTCTCGTTCTTGTGGACAGCTGAAATAAACTTACTGCTAATTAGTAAAACAGCATTAATGATTTAACAAAGTACGTCTATTGGTCTTCTAGACAGTTGGTCTTCTAGAGTTTATCATAAATAAAACAAAACATAAACGGTGTCATAAAATAGTACAAATGCACGGTGATCATATAAACGAAACAATAATTACGCGGAAAGCACACAAATAGTCAACAATAAATCCAAATGCACGATAAGTATAACGGACAAGGTAGGAGTCCTGGGAGATCGCTATAGGCCACCACTGCACCCTTCGAACGCTAGTGCTATGTTTGCCGAATGACTAAAACTAACACCGTGAGCGCAAATTAGAGTTTTTCAATCCAGTGAATGGAACAGTAAGGAGATCACTAGTAGTTACAATAATACCCCTTGAAAGTAATTATTTCTGTCACTCGAGCACCTAACACTAAACCCGTGAACGCAACTTAGCATTATATATGCTCTAGTGAAGTAGTAAAGGTAACTACTGTCAGTCACAGTAACACCCCGTGAATGCAAGTGTTACTGCTGCTTGAGACCCAAGAAATGACAGTATCAGGTCACAGACTTCATTTAGAATGAGTTGAGATTAGCTTTATGCGGATTCTACAGAATAGAGTATAGACCGTAAATGACCGGACAGTATTTTACCGACTCTGTATAGACTATCGAATATTAACCTAATTAATTCCTATTCGTTACAGTTTATAGCTTTGCCTTTCTCTAGTAGTATAATAAAAACTAAATTGAGTCTGTCGGACGTTGTTTTAGCGAATCCTCTGTATATAAGTTCCATCTTGGATTTTCAAATGACAACTGTCAAACATATAAACTATTTATGATACAACTCAGAAATGACGGCGTGACGCGACAGATTACGTTCAGACTGAGTTGAGATAGGTTGAGGATTCCGCGGATTCTGCGGAATCCATCTTCTACTACTTGTTCGTTATCTGAATAAAATTAAGAAAATTGTTGTGAATTATCATAAACACAGAATATATGTTTACAAAAATTTTATTAATTTTATTTTTGTTTCAAAATATAAGTTAAACTTGCTTATATAGTTATAGTTGGTTAATAATTTTTGGAGTAATAATTTTTGTAAAAACTGTTTACTAATAGTTTGCATATTTTTACATATTTCGATAGTCCTCTTGATTTCCTTTAAAACGTGATCCACCGTTAAGTTGTATTTGTATCTTCATCGATATATCCTATAATATTTAAAAAATTCTACATGTTTTGAAGTGATGACGGAACTATCCACGAATTTCTATAATCAAAATATTAAGAACCACTGGTTAAAAGAACCACTATTTTGCTTGCAAATCGGGTATGTATATCTTCATCATTATCATGTGTTTGGTTAGTTGTAAGATATCGTGTTTAACAGAAATTTTAGGATTAAGTCGTATTATGCTTAGGCCAAACTGATGAACTAACTCCATTAGGTTAAAACAAGATGTTATAGGACGAAACACGCCCATCAAATGTCGGATCAGTGAAACAAAGGCTTTCGGAATTACACATGTTTATTCCCACGTAGCTGTTATTATCGAAAATAATATTCTAGTAATTCCTAATTTTATAAGTTTTATTTCTACACTAATCGGATAAACTGGATAAGTTAATTGATTTATCGCTAGTAAAGGATAAGTCCTAATATTTACAGCCAAAAATGGACTTTTTTAGTTATTAAACAAGAAAATTTCTTTTGGTGCGTTGGACACCGAAAATAATCGATTTTCCTCAGAAGGTCTGAAGATTTTCCTTCAAAAACCTCACAAAGGAAAAACCCAAAACAGCGGTCACAAATTGTATAGTATTGGGAACGACCTAATTTGTCTTGCTCCTCAACGATCATTGTAATCGGGTATTTATCGTCAATCATCTGGATGTTCAGTAATCTGTAATCTATGCAAATGCGGAATTTAGGAATCCCGCTCTGGTCAAGTTTCCTATGTCTAGTATATAATGGTTTTTGTAAGGTATTTGCTAGCAAAATCCATTTTTGATGTGTGAAAATATCTTAGAAAATTCGTCTGGATCTTAGTAAATCTATTTGGGTGTCAGAAAATTCATTTCGGTGTCCTACTCATCGAGAAGGAGATATTTTGATAATCTTTTATTTCCCTTAGAAATCTTTTATTTTCGATGTCTCATATACAGCTAAAACAGGATTTCTTGCGGTATCTTAATGAATATTTCAGAAACATAATTTTTTTGTATGTCCTGTACATCGAATAGAACTTTTTGAATAATTCTGATACTCATTCAGAAATCGTTTTTTACACAGCAAATCCAATTTGCTGTGTAAATCCAAAACGCTGTAAGCAGGAAGTAATGAGACGGGTTAATGACCTTTTAAATTGAATTAATCATTTTTACCACGGTCTTGCCCAGTCATAGTGGTACCAAGTAACTTGACCAGAGCGGGGTTCCTAAATTCCGCTTTTGCATTGATTACAGATTACTGAACAGACTGACTATCGACTATCCAATTCCAATGATATCTGAGGTGCTAGACAAAGGAGGCCATTCCCACTTCTATAACACCTTTGGCCCTGCCTCAAATTATCACCAAATTGAACAGTTGCCAATTATTCCAAATTGGATTTGCTGTGTAAAGCAATCTAAGCAGGATGTAATGAGACAAGTTATTGATTTTTAAATTAAAATATACATCCATCATGTTCACCATGGTTTTGCATAGTAATAGTGGTACCTAAGAAACTTGACCAGAACCGGGTTCTTAAATTCCTTTGCATTGATTACAGATTACTGAACAGCTGGACGATTGACGACGAGTATCCAATTCTAATGATCTTTGAGATGCTAGACAAATTAGGCTGCTCCCAATACTACCTTTGACCTTTTTTATCTTGTAATTTTATTTAATATATTAAATGCTTCTAACATTTGGACAGTATATTAATTAAACTAAAATTAAATTCTGTATGCTCGTAGTAAATAATTATTTTCAACAATAACTTACACACGTTAATATTTCAAAACCATATTCCAACTAATGTTATTATAAATTATATAGCGTAAAATATTATATATGCAAAATACATATAATAAAACAATATATGGCTCTCTATGCAAGTAAATCCTGTATATAGTAGATTCGAACGATGTTATTACCACAATTTTATTATATGAGATCAGCGCTGCTTGTTTGCTTAATTTTACTACATACTTTGATTCATTACTATCGTTTACATTTATATAGTATTCCTTCTGGAAAGTATTATGGTTTCTTATTTTTATGTAACAAATTTAGTTGAGCAAAATTCTCACGTTTTAATGGGGTACATAGCGATTCTCTCCTTAATCAAGATTTTATTTTGGAATTAATTTTAATTTAATTTAATTAAAGATTTTATTTTCCAAACGCTGACTAGCAAGGATTCACCCTACAACTTAAAATTTCTGTATTTTCCTTTCTTTATCCCCCCCCCCCGTGTGTGTGCTCGTGTGTGTTTTCTACTAGTATCATGCTTCATCGGTCTGTGTGCGCCGATTAGGTAAATGAATTTATTCGCGATTTAATTAGATACAATAAAGTTTCATTAACGATGTATAATTTCCTTTTAAAACTTATTTACGCTAGAACTGATCGTAGCCGATTACCTTTCTTCCCAACTAGTTCATCTAGCAAGAAACTCCTTACGTAATAACAACATGTCTCAAAATCTAGTTAGCCTGAATTATTTAAATGGCTTGACTACTATAGAACTATCTACCATATTAGAACTAAATTAGAACGAGGACAAATTTCTTGGTTACAATATATTTATTTATTATTAGTATATGTGGTTCATAACCGTTATTTTAAAGTAGAGGCTTGTAAAGTTGCGAAGATTGTAGTAGGTACAAGTGGGAAATTGTCTCTTCAACTGAAAGCATATTTCACATAATATTGAACATGAAACTAAAATAAATTGGATGTGAAATTATATGAGCATGAAATTACACAGCGCAATACTTCAACAGTTCGTGAGATCAATAAACAAATCAATTATATATGGTGGTGGAATTAACACAATTTGTACGCATAAAATATACGGGTGATATCCATCACATTCCATTATAATACTTAACAGTTACTCGTTTTATTATTAATTTATTATTATAACACTTTTTTTCTTTTAATAGATTTTTTGGGTCGAAAACTAGTTGACTAGGGGGCGCATGTTACGCGACAAAAAGTTTTTGGAATATTTCTTTTTCTTAAATACTCAGATATATTTTTATATTTTCACTATTTACCATTCTTTTATCTGTTAATTATTATCTTCATGAAACATCTTCATCATAATCGATTCTAACTATTCTTTTCTAACAACGGATGGAAACTATGACATACGAAATTATCTACTTAAACACTTAGTAAAACCTATTGACAAAAATTATGCTTGTACAATGCAGTGTGTAGATCTAGCTGTACAAATCTTACCATCTACCGTCTCCGACAAGAATCAGGAATGACGACATACGGATATTGGGGGGCTCAAATTGCAAATGAATGGAATGCAAAGGAATATGAAACTGAATATAAAAAGACTTGAAACAAGCATTTATAAAAAATCAAGTACAAATAGTGCCGCACAGCGCTAACATCTACCAATCGTCTTTCGTAGTCAAGACTGTTTGAATAAAACTCTTTGAATAATCTGGTTAATATTACATGCAAATAAACAATAATTATTCGTACACTTAAAATAACTAACGCCTCATTAAAATAATGAAACAATAATATTTGTATTCAATTTCTAATGCAAAAAGATTAATAAACATAAACAAGGCGTTCAAGTTTCCTTAATTAAATTCCCCAATTATTTATAGAATTATTTTAATTACAGGTTTTGTCGTTCCTACCATCAGAAAGTTATTTTAGAATCACGCACTGTTGCCTTATTAATTCATTTCAATTGATTTCTACTAAATGAACTTGTGATCTAATTTATTTTCGTTTGTTTTATGTGAAGAATTGAACAAGAAAGAATTAATCAAGATTTTATTTGGAATTAAACTTTCTTATTACTGACTGTTTTCTTTAGTGAGAGCTATGTGTCTTTTATTCATTTCTTTGAATGTGGAGTATGTGATTCATGACCGTTCTTTTATTTGGAGAGTGTTTGAGAGCGAAGAGCTTTTATAAGGATTTGTAGTAGGTAAAAGTTTGTTCAGTACAGTAATGTACAGTTTGTTTTTTATTGTAGTGTTTTTGTTTATTTTTTTGTATTTCATTGTAGTGTTTTATAGAATTATTATTTTGGTGGTTAGATTTTGCTATGTATTTGTCAAATTAGATAGGGTAACAAAGAATATTGTTTTGTTAGTTTGTTATGCCAATAAAGGATTTTTTGATTTAATTAGGAATGTTTGGCGATTCTGTGCGTATGAGGAAGATGATTCTGGACGTATGTGTGAATTGTATTATGATGTATGGGGCGGAGGTATGGGCGGTTGTGGAACGGGAGATGATTGAGAGAGTGCGAGTTAAATGTTGAGACTCGACAGGAATACTCCGAATGAAATAGTCTTGGAGGAATTAGGGTCATATAAATGTTGGATAAATTGTGTGAAAAATATGATGAATTTTGAGTGGAAGGTCATGAATGATGAAGGGGGTAGGTTGATGAAAGAAATGTATGTAGAAGGTTAGTGTAATGCAGATTGGAATGGATGGGAGAATGAATGGCTAAAGAGTAGAATGAATGTGAATAGGATGCTTGGTTAGTCCACGTTCAAATGGGTTGAGAAGATGGTGGGTGAATGTAAAGTTAGGAATGAGGTTATGGAAAGATTGAGAGATGTGGAGAGACAGGGGAGGATTAGCAGAGTGCGTGATAGCAGGTATAATAGCAGGTATAGGTGGATATGAGATGATGAGGGAATGGCTCGGTATTTAGACTCGAGGTTGAGCATGGCAGACAAGCGTATGATTTTTAGGTTCAGATGCGAGAACGAGGAGAGAGGCAATTAATTCTGGATGGAAGGCTCGGAGAGGTTGTGCCGCGTATGTAGTAGGTATGAAGAAGATTGGTGCCACTGGATGAAGGATTGTGTAGGGTTTGTGTGGACGTTGGAAGAAAAGGAGTTGGAAGTGAAGTGGAGAGTAATTTTGGGCACTGAGGGAAGGGCAGTTGAAATAATGAGAAAAATTAGGAGTGTTTTAAGGGGCAAGCGATAAAGAATTGAAAAGGGGAGACAGGAGAGGGGAATGAAGGTACGGTATGGAATAGGTTGATTGAGATTCGGAAGATCGTAAGTAGGGAAGGGTTCTAATTAGGATAAGAAGTGATAATTACAGAAAGTAGGAGAAAGTCAGAATCAATAATCGGTTTGAGCCTTTCCTTCGTCCTTGTACTGATTGTGTATAATTAATTAAATTTAGTGTACCACTGGATGAATGATTGTGTAGGGCTTGCGTGGACGTTGGAAGAAAAGGAGTTGGAAGTGAAGTGGAGGGTAACTTTGGGAACTGAGGGAAGGGGAATTGAAATAATGAGAAAAATTAGAAGTGTTTTAAGGGGCAAGCGATAAAAGTGGGAAATTGTCGCTTCAACTGAAAGCATATTTAAAATAATAATGAATATGAAACTAAATAAATTGGATGTGAAATTATATGAGTACTTGACAAGAAACTCCGAATGTTACTTTTGTTTGACAACACTGGTACTTAAATACAACCAAGTTACATACAGTACATACAGTGTCCTCTACTCCAACAGTTCTTGACAAATCTATTCGTCAATAAACAAATCTATTATATTTGGTGTTGAAGTTAACTAAATTAGTACGCATAAAATGTACGGGTGCTATCCAATACATTCCATTGTAATACTTAGAATACTTAGTCTTAGGCTTAGTAAAACGTAGACTTAGACAGCTACTCGTTTTACTCTTTGCCCAATTGGCAATAAACATTTTATTATATGCTCTTTGATCTCGTTCTTTACAATGCTTACACATTACGTTACGCCTCCTTGCTTTTATTGCCTTTTGTAACATATTATTGTTGCCTGTAGATGGTAAAAAGTTTGCTTTCTCCCCTCCTTGCTTTTATTGCCTTTTGTAGCATATTATTGTTGCTTGTAAATGGTAAAAAGTTTTATGTGCACCTGTGAGAAAGAAGGTACATAAGGCGTTTCTGCGCAAAATAAACCGAATTAAGTGTCATGTTCCCTCGTGGGCCAGAGTATAGTTAAATTATATAATTTGATAGTGATCCATGGGATTTGATTACTGATTATATTTATTCGCCTTTGTTAACGTAAAAAGTTTATTATTTAAATCACAGCTTTGGCTTGATTTAAACTTTTATAGATTTCATTTAAACATTACAACATGTGGATTAATCCTAGTAATAGAAATAAACTGACGTCCAAAAGATTTAACTATTTATTGTATTAGCATATTGCAATATTTTCCCATGGCTATTTTCTTGTACAAAATTTATAAATAGATGTTCATTCATGTAAGCAGTTGAAAATAACTTCAAAATGCATACATACATATGTGTCTGATAGGAAGAATGTGACATATTTTTTCATTTATATTCAGCGTTATATGTTTTTTAGCGTTTGCCTTTTTTTTTGCTCCGTCTTTTTTCTTAGCATATCCATCTTATTTGTCTCTTTATAGTTCTATGTTTGGTATTATTGCTCCCCATGTGATCTTTCTAAGTCAATGCTAGTAGTTGGGGGGATATACTACATATATATATATATATATATGTATGTTTGTATGTATGTATTTGGAAGTATTGTGAAATATGCCTTCCCCGAACATAGAAAAACCTATCAATAATTCAGTACGTCTTCGCGATCATTTTTCTAGTTTTCTTTTTTTCATGTTCATTCACAGAATATATCGTTTTATGTAATTTTTCAACATTCGTGTTTATATATTATATATTTTTTTGCATCAAAATTTATTATTGATTATTTGAACAGTTGTCGTAAAACTTTGTGCTTACTTCAGCTGTCGCCGCTGTGAGAGAATGTTTTTGTTTGATAACCATAGTTACACAAAGTGTTAAAGAATTTTTTTAGTTTGATTTAGCTTTAAATTTCTGATTTACTATTGTTCGTCGCTGATTTACTATTATGTTATGGGATAGGGTTGATAGGTGAGAGTAGGGGCCTTGAGTATTGTACGGCATACCTCTTCGCTGATATTAAAACTGCTGTGCTGCACTGAAAATAAGCGTAGATCGTTCCACGTAACAATTGATCGAGTGGGTGGCTCTATAGAGACCGTATAACAGAGAGAAAGATTCTGTGGACGCTCACGCCTATATATACCGCTGTGTTGTATAGAATATTATTTCATGAATGCGTAGAATCAACACCAGCAGTATCCCAGTAGCCCATCGACCAGCCAAGCCGAGATGTACGCAGTAGCTACGGCCAGCGACCAGCGCTGGATGAGTAAGCTGTTGATAAGCGTTGTCATATATTTTACAGATGTATTTTTATTGCATGTATTTATTATAGCTTTGTTTCTTCTTTCATTTTTCCTGTTTCCTACATAACTAGAATGTATACAAACGTCAACCGCGAGTAGTCTTATTCACTCAGATATCAAGCCCTAAGCGTGTTATTGTTGCTTATAGTTTTCCTTTCATTTCATCCACTAGCTAGAATGTATATTACTAAACAAGCGTCAACCGCGACTAGTCTTATTCACTCAGATATCAATAGCCCTAAGCGTGTTATTGTTGCTTATAGTATTTCCTTTCATTTCATCCACTAGCTAGAATGTATATTACTAAACAAGCGTCAACCGCGACTAGTCTTATTCAATCGGTAAAGGTAACACTAAGCGTCAACCGCTCTGTTACGGTGAACTATAGTGATTTCCTTGTAAACATGTCATCCGTATCGTCTGAACCATTGTTCTAATATCAATGCCCGGAAACCCATTACAAGCAATCATCGTTATGGATTCAGCAGACGAAAGACCAAAAGCTAGGTCTCTTGAGCAATCATCTAGACGTACAGCAAATGGTTCAACAACGGCAACATAGTTAATCAAAAGGTGGCGGAAGAGATCAAAGTCCATTGGACCGCTCATGAATAAGGGGGATGAGACGAAAATGACATGCATGTTCCGTACGAATACAGATGACGATCTCAAAGATTTATTAGAGACTGAAGTATCAGAAGTGAATCATGTCAAACTATTCGCCGATGAGCATGGTAAGTAGCGCCGTTGTGGCATTGTTGAGTTTTCTGATCCGTCATTGGTGACCAAATGCATGGAAGCGATGCAGCTTTACAAACTAAAAGAAAGGAAGATCATTATCGATTAAGATTTTGGAAGTAATCGAGATGAGAATAGAACTATTCTTGGTAAACGCGGCGGTAGAGATCCTGATGACATGAGAGATCGCCATGCCGATCAGCTTCGATGTTTTTGTGACTTGAATTCACACCAAAATTTCAACACTTATGTTTTCGATTAATTGAGCATTCAAATAAAGGGGTGCGTAGCTAAACTTGACTACAAAGTTAATAAAAAGAAATAAAAGGAAGTGTTACGAATGGTTGTCAAGATACAATCAGTTGATATTCCATTTACTAAAGAAGGCCAAAGTCGTGGTTCGCGATCATCCCGTTAAATCAGTTCCAGCGATTTCAGTATTCCACAATCAGGTATTATATGACCGACAGATAACTGTTCGCATGGATCGTGTGGAAAGAGATTAGCTTCCAGACGGCTTAAAAAGCATTGGGTATGGTTTCGGTACGAATAGCGAACCATTGCGCGATGTTTCTTGCAATTTACCACTGATGGAAACAGTCCCTACGCTCGTTCCAGTACCAGTTACACCACCAACTCAAGTACCCGATGCTATTCAAGCTAGTCTTACGGCAGCAGGCCTTCTCGACGCCGTTACCAATTTACAACATTGCTCCTTAAAAGCTCCTTACTAGTCCTACCACTGGTGGTGGTATCCACTAGTGGTGGATGTTGGTTTGAAGATTGCAACAATTGTGGCGGCGGAGGCTGAGAAAGATCTGATTTGGATGGTGCCATTTCTTAACAGAATTCTTTTATAGGAGCAGGAACCGCCTACCCTAAAAAAGTTATTAACTAACAACGTTGGCGGTTGTAAGATTTCGTCGTACCTTAACACGAAATCATCTTCTTTAAGTGATGTTAGTGGTAATGTCACCAGTGAAAATCAAGTGCGGAATCTATTGGATGCACGCAGTTTGTTTGGTCGCAGTGGTAATCCTAATTACTGTTCTCGTAACATGAGTATGGATGATATTGCTCAAAACTATTGGACCTGGTAGAATAGTAGGAATGGGAGTCGACAATCTTGATATGCGACGCGGAAGAACTCCTCTAAGAAGATTATCATCAATAATATGACTAAATTTCGCTTTGACTAATTAATGTTACCAATGTTAATCAACACTGGAATGGATTTAGAAATCTCTTTCATGTATTATTTATGAGTGTTAGTAGTGGAAACTTTTTAAATTAATGTACGTATGATATTATTACTTAAGACGTAAATAACTATTATTGAATAATTAGATAAATTAATTATTTCAAGAACTGCATATTTACGTTGTGGAACATCAAATTGGCTTAAAAATACCAAGAAAGGGCAGATGCATTTCTTGCATTGGTCAGTACCCTCTGTTACTCAATAAGAATCATTGTAATCAGTTAATGAAAATTCATCGCATTGCTAAGTGCGCCACCTTGTCTCGTTCGTGCACCACGTTGGCAGCAGTTGGTTTATCTCTTCAGGTGTTGCTTCGTCATAACTGCATTCTAAAAAGTTTAAAAGATCTCTGTAATAATAATAATGCGTGTTTGCATTATAGACAATTTTCAAATCGGTTTGAAATAGTGCACTTAGCAAAACGATGGATTTTATGTAACTGATTATAATGAGGCTTATTGAATAACAGAGGGTACTGACGAAGGCTGACACCAACGCCAGAAATGCATTTGTCCTTCGTTGCTCTTTTTTAAGGCAATTTGATGTTCCATAATATGGAATATGCTGCTTTCGAAATAATTAAGTTACTTAATTACTATAAACTTGTTTAGTACTGCTGTAACGTTTTTTCTTTAATTAGGAAATGCAGTATTTTAATAAATTCATCTGTATTGTATAGACGTGGGTTGAACTCATCTACCTTTAAATGTAATAAATTCTGTTAGTTCTATAAGTTTTCTATAAAACAGGTATTAATGATGGTTAACGATTAATGAGTTATTAACGTTAGCATATCCAAATCCATCCAAATCTTTTTTAACTTACTGCGGTCCATTCGGACAGCTCATATATTACAGATTACTATTCGAATTTCTGGGAATGTTACAAGGTCGACAAATGCCCGATTGTTGATGGGAATCTATTTCCCATTTTAGATCAAATTATTACTAACGTTTTGTATTTCATTAAAATATTGAGGTCCGCAGCATTTGGTTAGTAATCGATGGATACATGCATTAAAAATATGTCACTGAGATCAAACTAAATTTATGTACTTCTAGCTACCTAATGCTACATGAACATTCTAGGTTAATTGATGCAGTAAGATCTACAAGAGGTTATTTGCCGTATCTAGAAACGAAACAAGCTACAGAATTAATAGCTACTACTTTTGTGGCATGACACATTTCTTTTCCAGAAGTATCTGTGCAACGCACTACGCACTGTGCAACGCAATAAGCAAGCATGTGAATCACAGTTTGTGTTTCGTTTTGGAGGACTCTACAAACGTGTTTTAACTTACTTAATTACTTTACTTTTGTGGCGCTAGAGTCCATTAAGAGCCCGGACCTTATCTACTACAGATTTTCGCCAGTCGTCTCTCAGTCGTCTTTTCGCCAGAAAACTCTCCAGTTTTCGACTCCTAGCAAGCGAAGGTCCTCCTTTACGTCATCTAGCCATCTAAATTTAGGACGATCCACAGATTTTCTTCTTACATGTTTTGAGTTAAGAACTTTTTTTGGCACCCGCTGATCTCCCATTCTCTGGACGTACCCAATCCAACGTAGTCTTCTTCTCTTGGTAACTGACATGATCGATGGAGCATTATAGAGGTCTTCCAGTTTTTTATTGGTTCTTATTCGCCACTCATTGTTCTCGTGTACAGCACCATAAATCTTGCGAGGGCCTTCCTCTTCCAGGCGCATAGTAAGTTCTCCTCTTTTTCCTGACAGTCCAGCTTTCTGACCCATACAAGACCACTTGCTTGATAATGATTTTATACTCAAGTAGCTTCTGGAAGCTAAAGAATCACCGGTTTCCGGCCGCTACTCGTGCTTTGATTTCGGAGCGTATTTCGTTGTCATGTGTTAGGATGCCTCCCAAATATTTAAATCCATCGACCCTTTACCATTGAATTTGTCAGTGTTTCGCCATCTGATTGAGTTGCTAGTGTTTTTCATACATTTTGTTCTCTCTTTGTTGACGTGTAATCCCATTTTCATAGCTTGGTTCTCGATGGTTTGTACGTTTTCGGTTAGGTGTCTGGTATGTGTGGCTAACATAGCAATGCCGTTAGCGAAGGGACGTTTCATTAAATATTGGGCCCCCTAGGTTTTCTGGTAATTTCCTCATGACGATGGCGATGTTGAACAGTGTAGCTGGTAATGAGTTCGCTTGTTTGAGACCATTGTAGAATCGATCGGAAAGTTTTCCATATACTTTGACTCTACTCTTCGTGTGGAGCAACTTTATTCGTACGAGCTGTCTCAGTTTTAGTGATATACTAGGTTCCTGCATCGCGTGGAGCAATAGAGTTGCTAGAATATAGAGACCTACTGGCAGACGTGTTTAAAATCGGCATACACCTGGCGGACCGTTACATAGTATTCATAACAGCAGATTCTAAGGTACAATAATTGATATATTCCATTCCTATGGCATTTCCTCTCTTGACCTAATGTTTTTAATAAGGTTGGTGTGCATTTCATCGGTGTGTTTAGCTCCTCTATACTTGTTCACTTCTGCCGAGAGTCGGTCTTCTCCTGCAGCGCAATGATTGATCATTTTCTTTATGGCCTCTTCTACCTCGTTCCGAGTGAACTATGATCCGTTCCCGTGTGTGATATCCTCCATGTCGAAAGGCTGAATGGCTTAGATGTTTTCATTAGCATTCAGTAGCTCACTAAAGTACCATCTCCATCTTTCCAGGACACCAGCTAGATCCCCAATTAGGGCACCCCAGTGTCGCGACACATAGTTGTGTGTGGTTGTCACCCGTTTTTCACAACGTATTTTATAGTGTACTCATTTTATGGAGGCCATATTTAAAATGCAATGTAACTTCTGACACTTTTGCAAGGGCATATTTGAAATTGTCAGAAGGAAGATTGTTCCGATATGTTTTTTCGAGTATCGAATATATCTTTTCTAGTACCTTGAAAGAAGTACACTCGTAATCCCCGGGTAGAGTTGCGGCTCCTACTATTGTCCTAGTAATTGATGCAGTGAGTTTATAAGCACGTTTGGAGCTGCATAAATACATTTTTAAATTTCCATAAAAAAAAGTAATTCATATACGACGAAGAAAACTTATTTTTATATCATATAAAAATTGTCTCAAGTTTGACAGATTATATGCCAAACTTGTCCCAAATTATATGTGTGCGAATTACATATGGCAAGACATATATTTTATAATGTAATTAATTTGATATTTCATATATTAACTACATATAGAATCTATTAAAGAGTACACGTGTTAAATTTATTAGTCAGATTTCTGTACCTGCATGATGACGCGTATGGACATGCTAAAATGCACGTAGGCAAGTATTACATAAACTCGATCAATTATAAATTTTTAGATATAACTATCTAGGCATCTTCGCGTTAGTTTGATTTTGTTCACAATCAGTTTTAATCGCGTAACTTTCGCTTCAGATTTTAGTTCAACCATAATTGTAAATGAATGTTTTAAAGTGCTTTATTAATTTTGAATTAATAAACTATACGTTGTGTTTAGTCAATTCATATAAAAATATATTTCAAAGCAAAATTATTATTAAGTGTTTACATTACTAATATAGTTCTCAAATAAAATTCTTTCAGTCATAAATTGTTGACTTCAAATTAAATTTATAATACATTCGGCACACATTTCATTATTATAATTTTGAAATAATTTTTTTATAAACACACCTCGTCAGCGGAATTGAAATGAGAGTATACTTGTTCCAGGTTATAAATATCAATTATAGTTTTTTAGAAATATTAGTGCAGAGTTTTGAAAAAATCTTTCATATAAATAATCTACAAACCGTCGCAAATGCATCCACCTGCGCTTCTACATTTGACTGAATTTCGTTTTGCCTTTCTTTCTAGGTTTTGCTTCGCGCACATATTTCTTGAAACTTTACGATTCGTGACAGCAAAAAAGATTTAATATTTGCTTTTATGGTAGATTTATTTTATTTAGAAATACCAATTGTAATGCTAGAAGTTCTATAACAGTTTATTGTTTATATGAGAACAATATAGAGATGTCCTTTATAAATTCGATATTGTCACGTTGAAATTTGTTTTACATTATAATAATTTGTAGAAGATTGACTTTGAAGTATTAAGAAAGAATAAAATTTTAAATTTGTTAGCAAAATTTAACAGAATAAGAAAATAATACATATTTTATTGAAATTGATGTTAGAAAATTTCTTCAGTAATTTTCCCCTGTTTATCCTTGAATGAACATTGTAATTAATAATTTTTTTCATTATTTCATTTTTAATTTGTTTCACGTACACAAGTGTTCTAGCAAATAAAAATTTTTTAAAATAAAAAAATCTATGGTTATGATGGAATTATGTAGAATATGGTAACATGGGTGGTCGGTATGTTTCGATGTTGGTTTTTCTTGTATCTCATGTGGTTCTAAACGGTATAAAAACAATTTTTTTGCAGCAAATATTGTTTCTGTTGATCATTCTTTGTAATTAATTTATTGTATTCTTCTATTAGTTTAACGCCCCTTTCTGCTGTGTAATTTACAAGTCATAGATTTCGCACTATTTTCAATCCCTTCTTTAAACTTTCATTATATAGCCTTCGCTTCACTAGCATTTGTTTTATTTAAGCCTATGCGAGATTTGGTAACTGAGCCCTAACGTGTTCTACCCTTGAATTTGTCTCCCGGTAAATTATTGGAAAAAAAGTTTGTTTTGCAGAAAATTTAAAGGTAACAAAATAAACAATAAACCAGTTCGTCAGCGGGGATCAAACCTTTGACCTCTTAAGTGCAAGCTAATTAGTTTAACATTTGGTTATTTCACGGCTAATATCTTTTATTCCTTTATACGTTCTTAAATAGCAAAAGGACTAGAATTTCACAAGCGCACTATATATACAGGTTACAGCTTACACAAGACTATTTTTGTTCGATTTTCAAACGAAATTATGCGTAAACACGAAACATGTTTGCATTGATGAGATATTTGCAATATTTACATATAAATACGAGCACATAATTTTTTAACAGTATTTATTTTCATACAAAATATTCTTGGACACCCGCCTATTATAGATCTCCGTATGTAATACACTATACAGGCGATATGCTGCAACTTCGTAGCTTACGAGCCATTTCGAGTTACGTGTTGTTTCGTTGTTCCTGTTATGCAGAAGCGGGCAGTTCAAATCAGATTTGAGTTTCGAAAATGATTGAAAAGTATTGAAAATTATTATACGTATTCAGACCAACAAGATAATATATAATATATGCTGTAGGTAAATAATTTACGATAAATATTATACGCTGTAGATACTTAGTTTACGTGCTTCCCTAGCTTCCATGACAAACACGACATTTATAAATAATCAATTTATTCTTGATAGTTATTCAATCCATCGATGTTTCAAAGATATTTTTCATAGTTTTCTTCCAGTATAGTTCGCTTAAATTTGGCGACTATACTGGAAGAATAGTCGCCACTCAACGGCCTACTCATTGGCATTCATACGGTACTGTAACATTAATTAAATTGACCCCAAACTTTGGTAGACTTTAATATTTTAAAATTTTATTAATTAAAATTAACCATGCGTTAACAACTAATTAAAAGTTAAAACTATTTCCCCTTTAATTGAACTTAGTCTAAAATTCACAACGGTTTCTTTATAAACTCCATAAAAACAAAACAAAAATAGAAAAATAATATCATAAAAAAACAAAAAGTTTCTGCAATATGAGTACCGCATTCTTTTAGAATTCGAGTTGTTATCCTCATTTTCATAACTTTCTAGATTTTCGCGAGAAAAATCTGTGTTTATTTAACTGTACGACATTGCGGCTCCCGTAACTATTTATAGCATGATATGTATAATGCGTGTCAACTTGAGTCTTTGAAACTAAGATATTTCTTGTCCAATTGTTTTTTTTTTAAGATCATTTGTTATTAATTTTGATTTTCAAATCAGAAGACTAGAAATACAGAATTCTTTTAGTAGTTTGCGTACATTAATGTTTAACTAACAATAAATTGTTTAGTTATATGGTTTAACTAGTTCCAGAACAGGACGATATCCTATATCCTTCACCCAAGATCCTATATCATTTACCTATTCTATATCCTTCATCCATCCTTTACACTATCCGAAACACTAAACAAAGGCAAAAACACCGCTCCTGGTTCAGACGCTTTAACTCGTCGTATCCTCAGACACATT
>WYDF02272152.1:0-17638 GCA_009867245.2 Adranes taylori | reverse complement strand
TCCTGGTCTCCTTTGCGCTCCCTCGAGTGTTTCCTTCATTTGTTTGTTGGGGCGTGTGGCTCGCTCGATGTGGTAATACAAAAACTTATTATACGGTAAACCTCGGATAAAGAATTAAATATAATGAACAATAATCTATACGATATTTGTTCATTATATCCATGGGTGTGTAAGACTGGTAAATTTCATCAGTCATCCACAAGTATTCGTAGGAGCCGACTGTTTGACTCTAGACTTACAACATACAGATTGACTAATAAAATGCAAAATTCTTCTACCAGATACCACAGAATTCTTCCTAAAACTAAACTAGTTTGTGATCAGGAAAGCACTTTCAATTGGTCTGTGTGAAGCACGTAGCTCTCGCAGTTATTCAATAATGATGTATTTAATTTTATTAAGATTTTTTGGCAGAATTTTATAATACATATTCATTAATATTGAAATAAAACTCTTCTGTTTTTGTACACTCTGCGATTATGTTAGATTACATCACTCGACCTTTTGACCCATCTTCAGGACTTCATAATGAGTAGTAACTGTATGTAGATATACTACCATGTGTATGTGGAGAAAAATACTGAAATTTCATGTAGTGAGCATTTGTATATTTTTTCCGTGAAGCAGGTTCCACCCCAAAAATGGACTGAATTTCCTGCAAAAAACCTATTCCTTAGTCAAGTCAATATCAAGCAGATTGCGTAGCAGATTGAGATCATTTATGTAGTTTCTAACATGCTGGGATCTCTTTCATAAGAAATAACTTTCTTTCAAGGCATAATAAATCGCGTACCTTATGAATCGCTTACCGAAGAATCCCATGGTCCCCATATCTGCCTACGGCAGCGGCTTTACCGCGGCTTGCGTTCGCTCTTGAGTCAGATTTCGGAAATTTCCAATAGGGTAGTCTCACGTGCTCTGCAAGCCTAGAAAATATTAACTGACCATTTTTTATATTGTATAAGCTATTCTTTTATCCTCTGAATCTTTAAATAATTTTAATAACATGAGATCTATAAAATGGAACATGAGAACTATAACCAACTGATCAACTAAATACAGTTTCTGCAGTGGTTAATTAAACTGCACTGTATCACTTTTACTAGCAACAAAGTTGGTATCAATTTATGGCATATAGATAGATTGAACTATCTATTTGTATATCTATTAACTGAAAACGTAATAAAATGACAAACTAATTTAAGTTAAGATACTTTCTAAAAACATTGATATTTAGATCTATTAACTTATAGAATAAATTAATTATTATTTGCGTGGGTAGCGTAATAAAACATAAAATTAGTATTTAATAATTGTAGGAATTAGGTTAATTAAGATATTTTCACATTTCACATCATAAGAATTTCATAAGAAACGTGACATTTTTATATTTTAAAACATTTATATATATTATCTACATTTTACATTTTTATGTATAAAATTTTTTTATATTTTATAAAAACATTTTTATGTAAAACATTCTTAAAAATTTTTATAAAAAATTATAAAATTTTTTATAAAAATATATAAAAATAAAAAAAAAATGAAAGGAAAAAATTAAAATACCAAAAGTGAAATACAAAAAAAATTTTGAAATGATCTAAAATCGCTTCATGTGTTCAAGATCAAAATTAAAACCTTTTTTCAGGATTAAAATAAAAACTGCAGCAAATTACAAAAACTATTTTTTATAAAGCATGCTTGTTAAATGAATGAATGTATAAAAAATGAAAAGAGCAAAATTGTTATTACCAACATTCTAATAATAAGACAAATATAAAAATAAAATGTACTATCACATGAGTGTCTTTAGATAATTTCCAAATTTTTTTTATATTTCATTTTTAGTCTCAGTTTTCCTTTTTATAAAAAATATTCTTATTGTAAAAACATATTTATATTTTAAAACATTTGTATACATTTTTTTTATATTTTTTTATATCTTATAAAACCATTTTCATATAAAAACATTTTTAATGTAAAAACATTTATATAAAAAATTTAATAAATTTTATATCTAAAACGAGATTTTTTTAAAAATGTAAGAAAAAAATTTAAATAGCAAAATGAAATATAAAATTTTTTTGAAATTATATAAAGGCACTATCATGAGTTCAACATCAAAACGAAAATCTTTATTCAGGTTTAAAATTAAAACTACACCAAATTTAAAAAATATTTTTTTTTTATAAAGCATGAATTTTCATTATGTATAAAAAATGAAAAGGGAAAAATTGTTATTTATTGCTTACCAAAATTCGAATAATAAGAAAAATATAATAACAAAATGTAGTATATATCACATAATAGTGTCTAGATAATCTCCATTTTTTTTTTATATTTCACTTTTGGTCTCATTTTTAAAAATGAGACCTTTTTATAAAAAATATTTTTATTGTAACATCTTATTATTATGACATTTTTATATTTTAAAACATTTATATACATTTTTAAGTTCTACTTTTTTAATTTTGTTATATCTTATAAAAACATTTTTATGTAAAAATTTTTAATGTAGAAACATTTGTATAAAAATTTTTATACAATTTTTTTTTAATAAAAAATGATTTTTTTTTATAAATCAGAGAAAAAAATTGAAATAGCAAAAGTGAAATATTAAAATAATGGAAATTATATAAAGACACTGTCACGAATTCAACATCAAAACTAAAATCTGTATTTAGGATTAATATTAAAACTGTACCAAATTTAAAAAACTATTTTTTTATAAAGCATGCTTGTTAAATGAATGTTCATTATGTATAAAAAATGAAAAGAGAAAAATTGTTATTTATTACTTACCAAAATTCTAATAATAAGAAAAATATAAAAAAAATCTACTATAACATGATAGTGTCTAGATAATTTCCAATTTTTTTATACTTCACTTTTGGTTTCATTTTTAAAAATGTGACCCTTTTATAAAAAATATTTTTATTGTAAAACCATCTTTATATTTTATAACATTTTTATATTTTAAATCATTTATATACATTTTTTATGCTTTACATTTTTATTTGTTATATATTTTTATATCTTATAAAAACATTTTTAATATAAAAACATTTGTATAAAAATTTTTATAATTTTTTTTATTTTTATATAAAATCAGAGAAAAAATTGAAATACCAAAAATGAAATATAAAAAATTTTTAGAAATTATATAAAGGCACTATCATGAGTTCAACATCAAAACTAAAATCTTTATTCAAGATTAAAATTAAAACTGCACCAAATTTCAAAAACTATTTTTTTATAAAGCATGCTTCATTATGTATAAAAATGAAAAGAGAAAAATTGTTATTTATTGCTTATCAAAATTCTAATAAGAAAAAAATAAAAACAAAATGTACTATCACATGATAGTGTCTTTAGATAATTTCCAAATAATCTAGCAGATTGTGTGGATGTCGAAAAGAAAACATCGAGGTCGTAATACCATAACCAGAGCCAAACGTGCCGTTATAGAAATAAAGTCGTCCGCCGCCATTATCTTCGCCAAAACAGTCACACCAATCTTAGCTACAACCACCGACGTGGTATCCAAGAAAGTCATTCCAGTCCTAGCAACAAACACCAGTATACCAGCCAAAGCCGTCAAATCAAACCTAGATACCACCTTCGCTCAGTTAAAAGCAGGTCACACCAACAACAGGTAAATTCGTTGATGATGAACATACAGTATTTTATAAGCCGCCTACATTGTTATCACCGATAAGCACGACGCATCATTTGAAACAAGTTGAGTTGTTGCCGGTCCAGCCACAACGAGAGAGAAAAAGTGAAGGGACGCCATCACCATCGCCATCACTATTGAAACTATCCAGAGTCGTATCTACCTTTGATACATAATTAATCAGAAAATGTGCTTCATTCTACTTCTGTTATATTATGTGCAATTAAACCGTAGTATTAAGAATCCTAATATATGAATCTTGAGATTTATATACAACGTGTAGGGCCCTGTTTAGCACAGATATTACTAGTATATACGATATAAATAAAAAGCACCAAAAAAATAAACGAACAAGAAGAAGAGGAAATTGTAGAAGAAGCACGAGCTAGCAAAGTAATATAACATTGCACTGGAATGAAAAAGGAACGCGATGCGCGTAAAAGAGGCAGAGAGCCCATGGTAAGATCAAAGGAACCGCAATATGGCCGCCGGCGACGGTTCACACTAATTGGAGAGCGCGCACGCTGACGCTCAAAAGATGCCGCACACAAGTCGACGCGATCGGGCGATCAATGCGTGCGAGAGAGTGCAGCGATGAAATGTAGAGCCGAATCAAATATTGAGCGATCGCCGCGGCTAATTGAGTGACCGACAAATTTTCTTCTTTTGATATTCTCAAGTTCTTCGCTTCACATATGAGATTTTTGTCTTGTTCGCTCTTATTGTTCTTTTAAACCTATATGGATTCAGTCATCAAATTACATATAGTAATTAAAATCGAACAATCCTTCACTTCGTTTTACTGTCTAATTGAATCATTAGAAACAATAAATTTTCTTCAAACAAATTTCGGATAGTTTTCTGATTCCAAAATAAAACTCCATGCAAAGTGTCAACTGTTTTTCGTTTCTCACATAACCTGCCTCCTTTGGGGAACAATAATAAGTTGTCAAAGGACTACGCCCTAGGGTGATTCCCTGTAAATCTCAACCACACTCTAGCTGCCATTTTAACAAACAAAATAATTTAATATCCCAATCTGAAGTGTCACCATTCTCTAGAGCTAGTGGTTTAATTTAAAATCCAACCCCCATATCCCTATTTAACTTTCTGCTGATATTTATTCGAATAGACATGATATTCTTGGAAAATTTGAAAAGCCAAAATTTGGAGTTTTCTCATGACTAGAATTGACTCTCCTCAGGTTAAGAATTGAGTGAATCCAAATCTGGACTCCTAAACTTCGGCTTAACGAACTGGACCCCCTCCCTTTTCTCTAAAGTTGCGCTATCCCAAATTTATTGGCTTACCGACCGTTAAGTAAACCAGCAACCAATCGGAGAACTATAATTTAAACATCGCCATGCAGGTACAAGAATTTCTGAACACACTCGCCTCGCCAAAAGATAACACGATAAACAATTGTACCCATTCCCAAATCACAAATATCCCCACAATTAAGCAGACTTAAAATTTTAGAACCGAAACATTCCAGTTTAAATAGGTCGTTCACACGCAGAGACATCTAACAGAAGTCCAACTGCTCGGAACTGTTCCACACTTGTCGGAGAGTAGTACAAGATGCTACACCTACCCAGGCAAACTCTTATATTTCCTCGGGCCAGATGTACTATGTCCCCTTTACGATCACGATAAGCATCCTAATGAACTAACTAACTCTCTTAGATAAACTGCAAAAATTGTTCTGACGCTAATATATGTCAACAGCGTCCCCTGCTGCATGCAACTTCAACGACCTAATTCATCACAGCCAATATACGAGTAACGACTCTATAAAACTTTTACGAAATAAATTATTACAATACATATATATGCCTCCTGCATTAATAGACAATGCATCAAACGGAACTGCAACTATGGGCAATTCAAGAGAACAAGAAACTATCAAAATGTTTCTCAACCAGCCAACTCATTGATAACCAATACTAAAACAACAAGAGACAATTTCAAGAATAAATACCAAAACAAAGGCAATTTTAGGAAGGAAATACTCCCGTAACTAAATATGCTTAATAATTTATATCAAATTTCATACATTGCCAAACCTAGGGTTCATCAAGTTAGCCAAAATTCACTGTTGTATGACTTTCTAAACTCACGACTACGTTATGTCCAATTTTTTCCAAAAATTCAGAGCTAGTAACTTGGACACACTTTTTAGCGGATGCCGACTTCCATGGCTACCATCCTGCTGTCTTTAGTTACGAACGCCTTTTGTAGGGTCCAATATGCAGTATAACTTTTAGACTGGTTCATTCCGCATCGCCCGTTCTGCTTACCAAAACTGGCGCCCACTGAAAGCTTTTACTAGGTATCCAATTGCTACGTAGCAATTAAAAACTAATAACACACATTATTTAACAACTTAAACAGGTCAATGTCTGGCGAATACAGTATCATCAAATCTGCAGACCCCAAGACATTTCTTGCTTCTATTTTTTTTATTAGGTAGAAATATTATTTCGGAAATCAGTACTCATTTAAATTGCTACAAAATGAAAAATGGATGTTTATTATAAATCGTCAGGATACCAATTCCTAGGTCATCACATAGTTCAACATGCTATATATTGTTGTTTGTTGATTCATTCATACTAACAGGGGATATCTGGAGGATGAGAACCACGGTGCTTATACTCCTAGATATCTCCAAAAAAGCAGCTGACTTTATTTCTTGTTGATGGGACTGGAGGATAGGGAAGAGGAGTTCCTATACTGCAAGACATTCCCAGAAATTGCATAACTTAAGTTAACAAGAAAATTTACTACATTGGTAATTTAATGTCCAAGTAGAGAAGACTCTACTAATTTAATGTCCTGTTTTTATAGAACTATATTTCCTAGTTTATGTCGAGCACATTACGTTTATGTGGAGCACGTCACGATTAAGTGGAGCACATTAAGGTCCCATTAAGATTTGGGATAGAAGTGCAAGGTTTAATGTGGAATGGATGTAGTGGTGGAAGAAGGGGATTCAACTAGAATGGAGGAAAGAAAGAATAAGCGAGGAGCAGCAGGACCGAATAGGATACTGGTGGATGTATGGAGATGTATGGATGAGAATGGATTATGCGCGCTTGTAAGAAGAATAAATAGAATCTGGAGAGGTGAGGCTAGTGTTCCGGATGAATTCAAAAAAGGGGAATAGTACCAGTTTATCAGAGAAAACATAATGGATGTTGGGAATTACAGGGGTTTTACATAAGAGTGAACTACTTATGATTCTAAAAGGTTCTTAAAATTCATGTGTGTAATAAAATAAAATTTAATAAGATAGGTCACAAAATAGCATAATACTAGCTTGCATTTTATGCGTACAAAAGTCCATGTGTAAAATGGTGTCAATTCTTAGCACGCGACAAGAAAAAAGTGTTATTTGGAAAGAAATTAAGTAATTATATGAACCAACTGAATGCATGTATGTTTAAAGGTCGAATTATTTAAAAACGCCAAATCATAACATTGATAATAATACATATAGAAATTATTTATTTGTATTACAATAATTGTACTATAGCATTTTATATATATGCATATATATCGACTAATTTTTATAATAAAGACGGGATATCTAATTGAGATGCCAAGCAGTGTGATTCTGTTCTCTAGCATTCGCTTATTTAGTATCACTAGGTACGGTAAAATGGACTTTAACTGCTGTCATCGATCCAACAAGGCGAATAAAAGCATTTAGAACACTACACACTTTTTCACACACATTAACAATATAAGAATAGGTTGAAAACGTTTTCAACCCAACGACTCAACCGCATGTGGCAATCATTAATAGACCTCAGCTATCCTTAGGAAAACTTCGAAAGGAACCAGCTATTAGGTGGTTCAATTCATCTTTCTCCTCAATACATATTCGTGCTAATCGATTTGCACGTCAAAACCATTGCGAATCTCCATCAGAATTTCTCCTAGCTTCATCCTTTCTATGCGTAGTTCACAATCTCCTGGGTTCCAGAGCACGAGCGACAGGTTCCAGTGGCGCTGTCGTACTCGTAGCGCCATTGCTGGCACGCAATTGCCATCTCTTTGTCTAGACGCCGATAAAGTATCACAACGTCCCACTCGTTCGCTGGACTCCTTCGTTCGTGTTTCAGGGTCCGTGTTCTCAACGTTTGAAAGCCACATGCGGCAAACGAATCTCAATTGGTAGAAGACCAAATCGAATGCTCTTCCGACAACCGGCCAGCCCGATTTGAATGGTACGGATACCACGTAGTGTCTAACTTGAGTACTATTTAACTTTCTTTGCAACTTTCTCTCACGGTACTTGTTCTATTTGCTGTCGAACCAGCGGGATCATACCACCCGCTTTGGGCTACGTTTTCGAACAAGTCGACTCCAAAGATATGTTATTGCGACCAATAAATGCGCTTTTGGCACCCTCTATGAATCGACAGTACAGTTCAAAGAGAGCATCGGCTTCAAAACTTGCTTGTATCCTGCATTTCCTATACGCTAATGCGAAAGGATCCGGGATGAACTCTTCCCATTTCACTACTCGCCGCTAGTAAGGTAATCCTTGTTAGTTTCTTTTCCATCGCTTACTGATATGCTTAAGATCAGTGTGCCATCATTTTAAACTAAGACGATTAGTTAAAAGTTGTAGTAATTTTATTTTCAGTATAAATATGGAGTGCATTAGGTGACTATTTGCTTCGATGTGCTTTGGGCGCGAACAACCTTCGTTGGATTAGTGCTATATTAGAGAACCCGTACAGCGGATTGTTATTGACTTCAAGGTTCATACGCATTGATCCGAAGTTCATCAGTTGTGGCAATGTTGTAAATGGCTTTCGAACCACTGTTTGATTGTCTTTCTGGAGCACTTCCTTGTACTAATCGACACGAACCTCTTGTTGAGTGAGACTATGCTAGCCATACTAATGTCGGAAGATATCATACAAATGATATACAAATGTCTAGTAACTTCAAGTAGTAACGGGCTAGTAACTTCAACAGGTGAGTTGTTACACACTCCTTAACGGATGCTGACTACCATGGCTACCATCCTGTTGTCTTTAGTTACTAACGTCTATTGTGAGGTCCGATCTGCGTTGATTCTGACACTATAACTTTACAACCGGTTAATTCCGTGTCGCCAGTTCGACTTACCAAAACTAACGCCCACTGAAGGCCTTTACTATCTATCCACTTGCTACGTCCTGCTACGGAACGGAAAACAGACACATTAACAATTTCAGCATAAATTGAAAACGTTTCGAATCCAACGACTCAGAAAAAGTTGAAAGGAACCACCTGCTAGATGGTTCCATGGGTTTTTAGACCCTATACATAGTTGTGATGATCGATTTGCACGTCCGAATCGTTGCGGACCTCCACCACAGTTTCCCTAGCTTTGTCCTTTCCATGCATTATTCACCATCAGTGCGCGAGCTACGAGTATGGCAGCGCTATTGCTAACGCGTAATTGCTATGTTCGATTTGCCTGGACGCATAAGGTGTATTACTATCAATAACAAATCAATAGGTCTCATCACACAAACTTAAATCGTTTAAATAACTCTCGATTGATACAAATTTGACGAATTCTATAAAATTAACCTGGACTCCTTGATCCGTATTTCAAGACGGGTCTCAACGCTCGAAAGTGGCAAGCGGCAAACGAATCCCAATTGGTAGAAAACCAGCCGTCACGTACGAATCAGAAACGCGGCTTCGATTAATTTGAACTCAGCTTCGTATCACTTTCCTCAACAAATGGCCAGTCACACATCGCATGGGACGGACAAGCCACTAATGTCGGCCACCTTTCGAAAGCGACTAACTTGAGTACTATTTAACTTTCTTTGCAACATTCCCTTACGGTAGTTGTTTGCTGTAGGACTCGCGTCTATATTTAGGCTTCATACGAATCATACCACCCGCTTTGAACTGCGTTGTCAAACAGTTTGACTCTAAAGACATGTTATTGCGACCCATAAACGCTTTCAGTCCACGTACTTGGTACCCTCTATACGTCGCTAGCACTCCGTTCAAAAAGACTTCAGCATAGAAGAACTGTTGATTTCGTACACGGATCAAATTAACGGGATATTACTTGAAACACCTCTTGGACTGAGATGTCCTAGATTACTCCCTTAACAACGAGGTACTACAGATGCTTCGTGGTTTTTTACTGGGGCTGGGCGTTTCGAAAATGCGATTTGAATGTGATCTCACTGTGGCCTGTAAGCTGTTAGAAAGTTTTTAGAAGTAAAAGGTGCCAAAGTCGTGATGAGCGCCATCTTGATAGCGTTGATCTTGACTGTCTGCACCACGTCTTTGAATAGGCTGGTAAAAGAATTTTTACGAGCCGCGAGATGCGGTCGCTGTAGATCACTGGTCACTTCTATAAAGAAAAACCGATTGGAATGGACTAACAACACCCAGGATAGCACCACTAGCAATAGTAATAAACCACCAACTATTGACACAGCCATCGTTTTGTTTTTGATATTGCAGCATTTTCAAACTAAACGCCCCCTCCCCTCCAACTACCAAACTACTAACCTCTTGGATTCAACACTGATCTGACACACTTTTCCATATAATATCGAAAGCTTTCAGAATGTGATATGGTAATGAGACATGACCAATAAAATCATACGAAACCTTTGCAAAAATTGCACAAAACAGCATAGAGAGAGCATAGAAAACAGCATAGAAAACAGCAGCATCAAAAAATACGTATACAGTAAATTCAGATGTTAATTTGTTTATGACAATTTGACGCATGTCGACCTTTAACTAATAAAGTTTTGTCATTATTGTTCAAAATCATATTTAACTTATAAAATAAAGTCACACAAATTAAAAAAAAAAACATCAGAATCACTGTATTCTAATCATCAATTATTCTAATTGGTTTACATTTAGTATACTTACATATATATGTATTTTTTAATATCAATACAGAAACAGCATAAATGGCGTAAAATTTGTTAAAAAAGAGTTCTCATGCTGCGATATATTTAAATCAGGTAATTGCTGCTGAGCAACGACGATTTAACTACCGTATCGCGGTGAGCATCAAATAAAATTTAAAAAAAATCACCGGCATCTAAAGCTAAACAACCACAACAGGCAACGACAACAAGAGAAACAGACGGATTTATAAATGAAACGTGACCATATTCTTTTCAACTAATTTCGATCCAATATATTTCTTGCTTTTATCTATAGCGCTTATATTTAGAGATTTTCAATGTTTTATTAATATTTCCCTCATGGGGGAGGGGAGGGGGGGTACACTTTTTTTATAATATTCAATTAGGTATATATTTATAGTCTCCTAATCATTCTGTTATTATATTTCTGTCGGAAATTTTATTAGTGTTGATTACAGGTCGCCATTTTCGGTTTAGGGGCGCGCCCAAAGACGCCCGCGCTTGAGTCCTAAGACGCCCGAATCCGCCCGCCCATACTATACCCTAAGCATCCTCAATTCCTCCCTAAATGCCCTAGTCGTTTCAAGGGCATCGCTTCCCTAGTCCGGGCTCGGGCGGGCGGGGCTAGTCTTGATATGATATAATAATGACTGTTCAAATAAAAATAGAAAATTTTAATTTGGCACCTTTCTTGCATTGAGATCCAAACCGTATTAAAAATGGATTACTAAATAATAAATAAACCTTTATTGGCATATACACAAATCATTACATTCTAAATAAGTATATTAATCAATTCATACTCCAAAATTCAAATAGTTTAATAATATTTCATTAATAATAATAATTCAGTAACATTCAATAAAGAGAACGAGATTAAGAGACATCTCTTAGATGCTCTCGTCCATCGACTCTATCTGTAATTACGTCCATCTTCTTCATACCCATCACTGTCTTTTTCTTTATCCCTAATCCTCTGCCATGCGGTCCTGAGCAACTCTGACCATTATTAGCCAAACTTATGTCTTCCTCGTCCCATTCCGAACACTCACTTTCCGTTACCCAGTGCTCCTATTTTGCTTTTTTTCCACATATCCTACATCTTCTTCCATCCTCCCTCGTCCAATACAGGTTTCCTCTTTCCTCGCTTCCACACCTAAATATAGCAAAAATCCTTTTTTCTTTCATACTTCTATCCATCATCAAATACTCTGGTATTCTAGCCTCAATCATTATATACTTATACCTATCATTGTTTCTTGTTTCTCTTAATCTTACATCCCGCTATATATCTCGCTCAATATTCATATATAGAAATTGATAGTATTACACCATCGGTTGATTAAATCAACTGGTTCTATTACAAATGAAAATCTATTTAACTGTAAGCAACTTCAGTTTTCAAATAAGTTAGCAGCCCAAATTTAAAGATTTAAAATGCAAGTGTATACGCACCTTTAGCTTTCAAATACGTTAGCAGCTCAAAGTAAAAAATGTTACTAAAAAATGTAAGTGTATACGCACCCTTAACTTTCAATTAAAAATTAAAAAAATGTAAGTGTATACGCACCTTTATCTTTCAAATTTAGTTACATAACCGCAAAATTTCGAATCATCCGCCATATTGATTTTGCTGCTAATCACATTTCAATATTTATGATAAAATTTTATTCAAACATTTTTGAAATGCCGCTGTACATTATTTTTATATCGTAGAATCTCGTAGAATCTAATTAGTCAGAAATCTAGTAACTGTTTGAAATCATTTTATGCACATTAACGCTCCAACCGCGACGTGTCCCGAATTTTAATTTTTCAAATTTAGCACCAATTGTAATTTTATTGTCAGAAATTTTAATTTAGTAAAAAGAACCATTATCCAGTGATGTCACGCGCCACTGGATATTAGATTAATTGAAACCATATATTAAATATTAGATCCAAATATTAGGCACCCCAGATAGTACATCAATTGGAACAATAATTATAATACATATAACCATCGTAATTATTATAATACTATTTAACATTACTATTATTACTATTTTATTATTACTGTTTACTTTATTACTACTTACACTCACTTTATTATTATTATTATTATTATTTGCTTACTTATTTACTTATTATATTATTATTACTACATTATTTTTTACTTACTTTATTATTTATAATACTATTTATATTTACACTTATTTAATACTTTTTACACTTACTGTTTACTAATTATAATACTCATTATCATTAGTATACTTATTGTGATACTTAATTATATTATGATACTTTAGACGCACCAGGTATTAGATCAATTAGAACAATAATTTTAATACTTATAATTATTGTAATAGTATTTACATTTAGTATTTTTAATAGTATCACTATGTACACTACTACCACTCCCTATTTATCACTATTAATTATTTTTATTTTGACTACATCTTCTTTTATTTATTACTCTATTTTTACTATCTATTAATTACTATTATTACTATTTCATTACTACCATTTACTTTATTACAACTTACAGTTACTATTTACATCTACTTAGTTGATTATTATTTATTTATTGTTTTACTTTTAGTATTACTTACTGTTACTTTTAATAATTTTATTTTATTTTACTTTTACTATTAATATTACTACTATATAATATTATTTATTTACATGATTATTTTTAACTTGATTATTTATAATACTATTTACAATTACATTTATTTAATACTAATTATAATACTTACAATTATTGTAATTATTATAATACTATTTACACTCACTTTATTATTATTTACTTACTATTACTTTTACTTTTACCACTAGTACTACCTTGTATTATTATTTACTTACTTTATTATTTATAGTACTAATTAAATTAAATTATAATACTAATTATAATTAGTATAATTTTATAATACTATAATTAAATTTTAATACTTAGCCATACCAGGTTATAGATTAATTAAATGATTTCATTTTTCATATTATATATTTTAATTGGACTGGAATTATTTTACTGTTGAATAAAGGGTACTAAAGACAACAAAATTAAAGAAATTAAAAAAATTAGACATGTCACAGAAGATAACAGATTACGTAAGAATACGTTTACTTTTCATAGTTTCGGATGTAAATCCCCTGTTTCGTCGAAGAAAATAATTTATTACTTCATATCAGAATATTTATAATTATTTGGTTAACAATTTACGAATTATAATAAACAAATACGAAAAATACAAAAATAAGGAGTACATTATATTTTCAGTACAAAAGAAATAATTTTGTATCATTAAATTGTAAAATGTCTAAATAAATATACTACATATTAACATTAGATTTAAAATGTTTCACTAAGCACATGGGCTAAAGAGCCTTATATTTTTTATAAGGCTCCTTAATATCAACGATATATCAGCAGTTCATAAGATATACTTCCGTTTCTTCATATGTGATTTGAAGTTGCCTAGGTTATTTCTTATGTTAATTTATTAATTAGTCACCTGTATTACATACGCATAAGTAATTGTTCGATACTATGTATATCTAATTAGAATATCATATTAAGTTATGCTCTATTTCACTGACCACTGATACTGATTAGTCAACACATAAATAAGATTGTTTCATATATAAGCGAGAAATTGTATGCGCCATATTGCATATGAGATCATCAAGCTTTAACGGGCTTAGTTCCTTATAAAAGAACTATGTAGTTCCTATATTTAGCTACATAATCTTGTAAACACAAATATATTTTCGTAATACGTAACAACTTTCATAATTATTACAAAAACTATTAGACAACCTTTAGGTTATTATAGATATGACAACATTGTAATATTTCTTTTTATCAGACAGCTACTTTTTACAACTGAACTTGAACTTTTAAACTACTGAACCGATTGTAATAAAATTTGGTAAGTAAGTGCATAATATTAATATCCAGATAATGCTCAACTTTTTATTTATTTTTCTTAGATGACAAAATTCCGCCATTTTTAATTTTTCCAAAATTTTTGTTGAAATCAAGATCTTGTAAAAATTTTGCACGAATAAATTTCTTGAAAGAAAATATATAATTATTATAAGTATTATTAATTTCCCTCACTTCGGACCTGTCTTGTACGATTTATAATGTACAAAATGATTTGAATGAAATCACTCAATAAAACCACACAAATTGATAAATATACTAAATCAGGCATTCCATTGCATGAATAACTGCTTCTTGTCTTGATAGTATATCGATTCTAAATCGGTTTTCTAGAAACACAATCCGCGTCTTCAATATAATAATAATATATAAGAACAATAATAAGATAATTGGTGTGTTAGTGAATCGAACAATTCCGATTTTCTCATCGCAACGGATGATCAGATCGGTAAGTGGATGTTGTCAGTGTTGCCCGACCGCAAACGTAATTCCGGTATACGTGTTGCACTCATCACCATAAAAACGACTTTTATGAATGAAATATTCTTTATAATTCAAAACATTTTTAATAATACATATAAAATTAATGTTGGGTTAAGTTAGGTACAATGAAACACTTTTTGAAATATTTGCAGTAAGTTGACGATTATAAATACGGCAGAGCTGAAAATAATACTGAATGTCCCTTTTTATATAAAAATCTTTGTCCCAATTGCCAAAATCATATGACAAACACCGTGTCCATGAAAAAACAATAAATAAGTGAAAAAATTGTTTCATATGTGGGCACGATGACATATGCCTTGAATTAGGTTGGAGCGCAAAAAAAGTATCAATAAAATAATTATATTTATATATTACAATATTCCAAAAAGTAAAAAATAAAACAGTTAGGTAAATACATTAAAATAGTAGCTAAATACAAAATGAAATAAAAATAGACATTGAAATATTAAGTAAAGTAAGAAATAAATTAAATTACATTTTTTAATTTATCTTAAATCAATCTTAGCGAAATTTCAACCAAACTGAAAAAATCGAATCCTTTCTGTACCACGCAGTCTTGTGCGTGTAGGAAACACCATAAACACCATTCTTACTTTCATAATTGTTACCATTGATGTAACTTCAATCAGTGGATAAAATAAATAATCTTTTACCTGGTAACTGTTTATTAAAAATTTTGCTTCGATTTCATGTTCTGTTTTTTTTTATAAAACCTCTCCAACATATCCAACATAATATTCAATTATAATTAAATCACCGAATAGCGAGAAATATCGGCAAAATTGTTTGTAATTTCCATATACTCTTCTTTTTCATCGGTAAGGAGCTGCCATGCATCGGGGTCAGTGTCAATCCATTGTTTAAAAAGACTCTTTTTCGCTGAGTTGCACGCCATTGAGTTTCTCTCAATCTAGTTTTTGCTCACTCACTTTATTTTTATTTACTTACTTGATTATCCTTTACTTTATTATTTATAATACTATTTGCATTTACACTTATTTTATTTACACTTACTGATTACTAACTTACTCAGTTACTTTATTATTATTATTATTAACTTACTTGATTATTTTTTACTTTATTGCTTATAATACATTTTACATTTTCTCTAATTTAATACTATTTACTACTATTTACACTTACTATTATAACTATGTACACTATTACATTATAAGTACGATTCACTTTTACATCTATGTTTAAATAATATTATAGTCAATTAATTATATATTAATTACAAGTATTATAATTAGTATTATAATAATTACAGTAATTATAATCATTATATTTATTGTTCCAAGTGATCTAATATGTGATGTGTCTAAAGTGTTGTAATATAATTATAGTATTATTATATTTTTACTAATTATGATTAATATTACAATTAGTAAATAATAAGTGTAAATAGTCTAAATTTAGTGCAAATGTAAATAGTATTATAAATAGTAAAATAAATAATAATAAAGTAAGTAAATAAGAATAAAGTAATTATAATGAAGTAAGTAATAATAATAAAGTAAATACGTAATTAAATAATAAGAGTTTCCTCAATCTTGCTTTTGCTGTCTCACTTACTTTATTATTATTTACTTACTTGATTATTTTTTCCTTTATTATTTATAATACTATTTAACTAATCATTTACTAATTATAATATTTATTATACTAACTATAATTATTATAGTACTATAATTATATTATAATACTTTAGGCGCATCATATATTAGATCATTTGGAATAATAATTATTATTCTAATAATCATAACTATCATACTATTTACTCTATGACCATTTATTATAATTACCATTCACAATTACATCTATTTTAAATTAGTATTATAATTAAAATTAGTATTTTAGTATTATATTATAACACTATAGTATTATGATGTTTATACTAATTTTAAATTGGACTATAATATTTACACTAATTATAATTAGTATTATAATTAGTAAATAGTTAGTATAAATAGTATAAAATAAGTATAAATATAAATAGTATTATAAATAATAAAATAAACAAGAATAAAGTAAGTATAGTAAATAAAGTAATCATAATGAAGTAACAAATAATAATATAGTAAGTAAGTAATAAAGAAAGTAAATACTAATAAGACTTTTCCTCAGTTTTACTTCTTTTTTACTTTACTTCGGTAAACACTTCTCCAGCTTTCATCCTCAACAAGGAATCCTCATCTAAGCTATAGGCAAGGCAAAAAATAACTCATCCAGTCTAGTCCAGATTGCTTGTTAAAGTTCCAGCTCTCTGGAATTTTGATGCACCCGAGAAGGCCACTAGAGAGCAGAACGGTCTAAACTAGATAAAGCTTCCATAATTTGAAGTGCTTGGAACAAAAAAAATATCAACTTACCTTGCCAATTTCTTACAAATAAACAGATGGTGTTTAAATCTTCTGTGCTTGGATTTCAATTGTGTCGTATACTCCTAAAACAAAAAATTAAATTAAATTAAATTTAAAAAAATTAAATTAAATTAAACAAAAGAAAATAAATAAAATAAATAAATTAAATAAAATAAATAAAATAAATAAAATAAATAAAATAAATAAAATAAATAAAATAAATAAAATAAATAAAATAAAT